>JAYKXP010000162.1:0-95055 GCA_037176845.1 Paramarasmius palmivorus
GAAAAGGTCAAGGTCTACAACCAATGATCGCTGCCTCTTTCCGATGTGTCACCCGACACCCGCAGTCTCCATCCGCCACACATGCCTCACCCCCTTCATCTCCCTTATTCCATCAAATGATCCTCAATTACAAAATATTCGCGGTTTCTCCATCTGCGATCTCCCTCATCCAATCTGCCCCTCTCGTATCATCCTTGAACCAAGGAGGAAAGATCCGACTAGACAGGCTTCACATGGTTAACAAAAAAGTTCCTTTCCCAACCTAAACTTCTCCCATGCTCACTTTGAGCCTCAGAGACTAACGACCGAACCACATCCTGGAACTCATCCTAAACTCCCTCTCCTTTCATTCACACCTCGAGAGGCCAACGAAACAAACTCTGGTCGCTCTCGATTCGCTCCAGTGATGGTACCAGTGAGGAGTATAGGACCGTACGACTCGTAGGGCAATCTTCGCTTAGATACCTATCTCTGCGAACAATTAGAAAAACTTCCTTTCGCGAACACGTCATCCAAACACTAGGGAGGACCTGTCGTGGATTGGGAAGCTATCTAGTATCGGTCACGTAGAACGCAGTGGAATTCGGTGTTTCGCTGTTGAAAAAGGGCAAGGAGTACAGAAGTGGACGCGAGTTGTATTTCATGCAGCTAGCTTTGGTGTGTTTGACAGGCGTCGTTGTCTATGAGCTTGGAGAACCTCCTGGAGGATGTTGAAGTAGAACGGGACCTGGGGATTAGTTGCCAGGTTTGATTCGTTCAGAGCGGGGTTGTACGTGCGTACTTTGTGTAAGGTATGTGATTTCATTGTTTGAGTAGGTGATCTTGTATGAGTTTCTAGGCAAAGGACAAGTAACTTGAACATGGTGGACGTCCTTTCTTCGCAACGATTATGCCAAGTCCCGGTATTACAGATCCTTGTGACGTCCCACCTCCGTCAAATGCGGTGGAGTACCAAAGGAATTGGCCGATGCTCGTTGGGGTATGTAGATCGATGGCCAGGACAGTAAAAGCCATGGCGACCGGGTAACATGAAGCAGGGTTTATTAGAGGTCTCGGTCAAGGTGAAGTCGATAGGTAGCGAGAGTGTCAGGGCTGAAGTTGGAGGACGTTAGCACCGCACCTACCAGCCACTCATCGACAACACCAACCCATCTCCCGAAGAGACCTCCACCTTCCCTGCGATCGACAGAACTTCACCGTCAACAAGACGCGTTCATCTCCAAGCGTTCACATTGAACATACACGCACCGTACGATATTCTCACAACACTTTCACCCGTTACACTCCTCCTCCCGCGCTATCTCTCCTTCCCCATACACACTCTCAAACTCGCATCCTATTCGACACGCGCTAACAACTCGACCGTTGTCCATTGCAGTCTAGCATTCAAACGTGTCTCTAAGGTCTATCCAGCGACGCAAAGCACAAACGCGAGAGTAGGGTCGTCATTGAGAAACGGCATGGCTTCGCCTTCACGTCTTTAGGCGACAAGGACAAGGAAAAACCATCGCTTACGCTATACTCGAAAAGAGGCGCCGCCGCACCATCTCAGAGATGCGTAAGAGGTCTGATTCCCCCCCCCATTCTGGTGTGTCAAGGATACACGGATGATACTCTGCTTCAATGGCTTTGTACAGAGAGGCATTGGAGTGAGGTGTATTCAAGCCAATTCTACTCTCAATAAATCATCAGCAAACTTTCCAGGCAGTTAAAGCCAGGCCGCACTCTCCGAACTCTTCCATCGATGCGCGTACGTGAGTCCCCCGTACACCGAGTGCCATCACCTACGGTGCAGGTCAACGGTGATGTGCTTGGGTAGGGTGATGTAAAACGAGTGCAGAGGAGTTGTTAAGGAGATGGTGGCTTCTCCTTGTGGGTACAGTAGAGGCAGAGGAGAGCTCAGGGGTCACGATAACACGATGTGGCATGTCTACTAGTGGTGTGAGCACGAAAACGGATCGGAAAGGCTTTATGTTTTTTGAGGAGGATGGGGGCAGGTGTGTTGTTCGACCTACGGAGATAGTAAAGGTGTGTTTGTCTGGTTCTTAACGGTCAAGTACTAATGAATCTTGGATAGTATATGAAGCTTAGCCTTGAAACGATTGATTGCGGGCTGTTGAGGGACATTTGCAAGTTGCAGCAACACAGGTTCAAGTCCTTCGACACATTCGCGACGTCATCAACGCTTATGGGTGCATTACTAAAGTTCTTCAAGACTAGAGGAATTCGTTTGTCAGCAACACTCAAAAACTCGACGATTAGTGTTTGAAGCTATAAGTTGGTCGCCATCGTATGGATGGATCTTACCGATAAGTAAGCCATGAATAGAACGAAAAAAGGAGTACACATGCAGCTACGAATGTAACGGTCATTGTGGATACGCGAGGAGTAGGGGAGATTGAAAGGTAATGAGAGGTGTTTGAGAGGTATGGTTGATCCCGGGTTGGGGAGAGTGGAGGTTGGAATATGAAAAGGGCGAAAGCTGAAAAGTTGAAGGTGTAGGGATAGCGCAAAATTCATCGTGAGCCTCAATTGGGAGGCCATGTGAGAGCGGAGTTGGGTATGGTGAGAGGGAGGAGCGGCTAGATTGGTACAGTAGGATGGAAGGGAGAGGATACAGCGGCGGTGGTTAATAGGGTCATGGGAATTATGGTTGATTGGAGTCAGTTATAGTATAAATTTAGGTGATAGGTTTTGAGCGTCTAGTTTCGACGAAGTCCTATATGACTTAGATTATAGATATTTGATTAACACCCCACTCAGTTATCTGCTTATTTATTGTTGTCGATGTTGTCACAGTAAATTGTGTAGTCTAGCGATAGCCAAGTGTTATATAGGATACGTTACATTACTGGTTACAGTGAAAAAAGTAGTTAGGTAAGAATGAATGAATGAAATTTGACGCCCAGGCCGATGTTGTTTTCTCCAACAGAGACCAGGATAACTGTCCGTTGGGTTCGGATTTCAGAATCGGAACGTTGACGAAATGCAAAACTTATGATGTCATGCCATGACATCTGACCAGGTTGCGCCCCCAGGTGCACCAGCCGTAGACCGCGAACCGCGAACTCAACGTACTCAACGCGAACCTATACAAGCGCCGACTCGGAAGCAAAGCGTCACTGAAAATTTGTTGACTCTTGGCGTATTGTAGTCACTAGTGGCGAAGGAGCTCAATACATAACCTTCCTTTGGTACTTAATGGCCGTGCATTGCACACAGACGCAGTCCTTGAACAGTGGATCTAGATTGAAGATGCCTGTAATGCTGCGAAGTTAGCATATGAAAAGATGGATAAAATACCAATCACATACCTACGTTGTGTGGTGGCCTCCCGCTATTCGACGGAAAGCATCCCCTGCATGATTGATCGCTTGAGGTCAAAGTACATATTGCTTGATGATAGGAGTTCCTTCGACGAGAAGGATCCTCTAGAGCGTAAAAGATTTCATGGTCATGGTTGTAAACAGGAAGTATGATATTGAGAACACTACATTCATCAACGAAAAAGTGCCTAGAGCCGTGGCTACAACGTGGTAGCGTATTGAAGGATTGGGGCAAAGGGCAAAGGGCAGAGATATGGTGTAAATGACGGTCAAACCTTCTCCATCTAAGGGCCAGGTACAGATAGGAGGACAAAGCGAGAAAATCGTCCTGGGCACCAATGTCAGAAGTTCGGGCGGTAAGCGGAAACAAGCTCCTTCCTTTTTCGGTTGACAGCTTTTGACAGCTGTGTGCTGCCTTTCCCTCGGACGATGTCAATTGGATAAGTTCTACTGTCTCTAGCAGTGCCCGAAAGCCCTCTGGACTGTGTCCTAATGTACTCTAGACGTAGTGATTTTTTTCAACTCTGTCACTTCAATCTGCTTGCAAATGCCGGACATACGTCGAAACAAATCTAATACACGACCGATCCGATTCGCTCACGTTTCCTCAGCCGAAGCCGCTAACGGCAAGATTTATGCTGATGCTTATGCCAGAGCTCCATTGTAGACTCTGGAAGCACCCTTATCTACACAAATGGGTGTTAAACAGCACACCAGAGCCCCGCCTACTCCATGACATTCGAGTAGCGCGCCCAAACCTCGCCTCGATTGGTACTTATTTCTCGCCGACGTAAGTAGTAGAGTTCTTCAAGCCGGATGATGCTGCCGAGGCCGGAACTTTCCGTGAAGAACTGTAAGACTTGCTTGCGCTCTTGAACGATAAAATTCCCGCCAACTTCGGACGATGATAAGACAAGAAATCCCACATCTGACATGTCTGCCCCCCTGGCCATACCCCAGCATGCAAACTTAGCAACGTCGACACAGCGTACATAGGTGTAGTTTCCACTAATTTTAGAGTACAGACTCGATGGGTCGTGAACTGATAAGAGATAACGGCGAGATCACCGTAATGACATCATTCTTCCGCTCACCTGACACGACGCGTCGCGTCGTCAAAACCTACTTCCACCTAGTTATACCTACATTTTCTGAGCTATTCTGCTGTATTTTAGCTTCTAAAATACATGGAAGCCTAATCCCTAACCCTAACCCCTAACCACGGGGCGTTCCCCCCCGCACCCCCCCTTATAAATATCTTCAATCCCCTAACCCTTCTTGCGGGGGCGTTCCCCCCCCTGCACCCCCCCCTCTAACCCCGAACCCCTAACTAACGCTTCGCTGCGCTCAGCGTAGGGGAGCTAGGGGGCGCTTCGCGCAGTGGGACCGCTGCGCGGTCGTCGTAGTCTTGTACTCAGCCAAATTTTTGCTTGATGCGTATGACATCACACGGCCTGCGGCCGGTGAGATAACTGATCTCGGCGAGTTCGAGTCACGAGTTCACGACCCATCGAGCCTCCCCTGCTAATTTTAAGTTACAAGTTCTTTCGGTGACGCAATTGAGGCACACAGTTGTCAAAAGCTGTCAACCGAAAAAGGAAGGAGCTTGTTTCCGCTTACCGCCCGGATTTGTTTGTACCTCTTTGGAAAGTTTGCAGTTTGCGGTGTGCGGTTCGCGGTTCGCGGTTTGCGCAACCCTTCCTGTCAGTCGTCCAGGTGCCCTCTCTCCCACCAGCATGGCGTCTACCTGAACGCGAAAACTAGTGACATTCAAATTCTCTCTACCTGACAGCAAAACAGAACTGGGTCTAATTATATCTTGCTGTCGACCGCGCAAGCATTGGCACGTCTTTCAATCTGTCGAAACTACATTTCCTGTATTTCACTGGCATGAATTCGTCGTCATCAAGATGGACTACCGGTATCTGTTGTGCACGGGAGCGGAAAACAACTCGACTACAGCTTACAATTCTAAATAAAGCTTGAACTAATGACTTGAAGACTCGCCCCCACAAATCTGAGTCCCCAGATTCCCGCACTACTTTCTACCCATGGCTAGTGATATAGACTATGTAAAGGTGAGTTTATCTGCGGCTGGGGTTCTCTCCCTAATTGATTTTGTTGTATCAGGCGATGTTGGTTGCTCTTTGGGTACGTTGCCTCACTGACGATCGTCCCACCCCATCAAGTTGATACTATGCTCCTCTAGACCGAAACGCTGCTATATGGTGAGTTCGAATTCGCCCCAACTCGCACCGTGACTAATCTCATCTGGGTCCAGGCATGAACACTGTTCTATTCATCACCTGCCTCTACTATGTCGTGGTCCGTAACAAAGCACAAAATAAACCGTTCCTTGTCACAGCGATACTGTTATATGTGCTTTGCACCGCTCATGTCATCAACACATTGCATCGGGCGATATCTGCATTTACCGGCTCCGAGAGCAGCCCAGTGCACGCTGTGGCGTATTACAAACAACTCTGGAACGGGAGTAGTGTTCTGCAGCATGCGGTATACTGTGCCAACAGGTAAGGTGATCCTGCCTTACTGTACTCGTCAACTGATCGGTGACTACAACCGTGACAGTGCCATTGCAGATGGTCTCCTGGTGAGGCCGTAGTTTGTGGTTGCAAAATTCATCTCACATTCTACAGATTTACCGCCTCTACGTCTTGTGGGATCGTCGTAAAACTGTAATCATTGGACCCATGATTGCCCTCGTCGCTGCCGCCGGTGAGTAGTAGCCTACCCTGTTGGCTTCTTCGTCGACCCACATTCCTTTAGGATGCGGTTTCCGTTCTATATGGGGTTTCCGTCAAGGAAAAGATATTTACGCTCCTGATATCTACACTTGGTCCATTGCACTATTCTCATTGTCGCTATCTCTGAATGTGGTCGTCACATGTCTTATTGGTGAGAATAAAGTAGTTTAATACTAATTTGGAGTCTAATGGATTTTGACTTCTTTGCAGCCGGACGTATTTCAAGGTGCCGAAAGGGAGTAGCAGTTTATAATATTGGTCAAAAGTACAAATCGTACAATCTTTGCATGATTACCTTGTACGTTTTGCCCTCGGTCGCTTGCAAAGGTACTATCAAAGTTCAACGTTCAACGATCGTCCAGTATCGAATCTGGTGCCATATATTCTCTGTGTATCTTGGGCGTCTTGATTACTTACGTCGCAAAGACGAATGCCACAGTGAGTACGTACCGTGCCATTAACGTTCACCAGTCTGACCTGCACGCAGTACATCGTATATGACATTGCTGCACAAATCATAGCAAGTTTCTCTGCCTTCACCGATAGTCAACGTTAACCAAGCTTCCAGGGCATCAATCCAGTCCTCATGACTGTTCATTATAATTTGGGCCTGGCACTCCCTGATGGCACTGATAGGATGTACTCTGTGAAAAATGCAGGGAATCTTCGATCGGAACGTCGTGCAAACTCGCCACGACTTTCCATTCTAATTCACAAAGTAACGGAGACCAAGAACGATTCAAGTGAGTTTGGATCGGTACAGGTTGACCTCGGAGATAGGTCACCAGTAATATGTTCTGTATAATGGGTGTGTCGCCTGTGCCAGGATGTCGCTGAGATAAATGACCTGGACCAGCAGCACGATATCCTCTTTCCCCTGACAGATAGGATGCTATTTGGTATGCTTCGTGTCGGTGGTGATGTGGAATGTTTTCCTTAGACAGTTCTAGCTCGTCCTTCTCTACTTTGTTTGTATATAGATCTGGAATGATTTTTTTAAAAAAATCAAAAAATCATAGCTAACACAACTGCGGACGAACGATTGCTCCCGAGACGCTCAGAGAGGATCATTATGGTTGCCGGCCAAGTGCTCAAGCGCTCATTTTCCCTCTCGACTCGGGTAATGTTACATCAAAATCTTGTCCTTGATGAACTCCTTCCAGCATCCGATATCTGGACTTCCACTGGACTTCCTGCTCACCACCTGGAGCGTTTGAAGCTCGACAAAGATCCCGACCTTCAGATCAACTCATCTTTCAAACTTGCTAGTGCTGCCCAGGTGTTCGCTTTTCTATAACGCAACGCCCTCTCGAGCTGACAAAATTGTCTAAAGACGACAATCGGTCTTGCTGGTCTCTCTGCCGCCCTATTTCACCAAAGTCGAACTGGCGTTGAACAGCAAGTATCTGTGCATGCCCGACATGCAGTCATCGAGTTCCGTACGTATTGCCATATACCGCTTCAAAGCTTGAGACGTTAATGTATACCTTTAACAGATAGCGAAGCCTACTATATACTGAATGGAAAACGACCAGGTTCGATTTGGGACACCGTAGCTGGCGTGTATAGGACAAAAGACAACGGATTTGTGCGACTTCATACTAATTTTCCTCAGTGCGTCTTTCTTGCTCCTCTCTTTCTCCTGCCTAACTGTCCCATCAGTCATCGCAAAGGACTTCTTGATATCCTCGGAATCGAAAATACTCCTCAAGTTTCAAGAGATGATGTTCAGAATGCATTGCTCGAATGGAATGCTCTAGATTTCGAACAAGCTTCGGGGGAGAAGGGAATGTGTGCATTCGCTTTGCGCTCGTTTGAACAATGGGATGCAACTCCAATGGCGCAAGCGTTGAAGAACACTCCTCCCGTTTATCTCCGAAAGATTGCAGATGCCCCAAAACGTAAACTGGACGAGTCTTTGAGAGACACTCTGAGGCATCCGCTGCAGGGGATCAGAGTTCTTGATTTGAGTCGAGTGTTGGCGGGACCTATTGCAGGAAGAACCTTGGCAGGTATGCCGCCTATTCTTGTACCACTGACCACGCTCTAGCTAACAAGCTGGATCACAGCGCATGGTGCAGACGTGCTCCTCGTAACTTCACCAAACCTTCCTGATTTACCGAACTTGGATGTCGATACATCAAGAGGCAAACGTACCACACAATTGGATTTGAATCAATCTCAAGATCGCGAGAAACTTCTGTCTCTTGCAGCAGATGCAGACGTCTTTCTCCAAGCCTATCGACCGGGTGGCCTAGAAGGAAAAGGATTTGGCGTCAAGGAACTTGCTGCCCTCAAAGGAGAACGAGAACATGGAATCGTTTGTGCAAACCTTTGTGCCTGGGGCTGGGAGGGACCTTGGAAGGACCGAAGAGGAGTAAGTCTAGTAGTATCACAAGTCTGGGCACATTAGCTCATTTCATACAGTTCGATTCCCTTGTTCAAACAGCAACCGGACTCAATGTTGCAGAAGCGGAAGCCTACGCACAATTCACCGGGTCTGACAATGCTACAGAGCAACTGCATCCTAAACCTTTCCCAGTACAAGCCTTGGATCACGCAGCTGCATACCTCCTTACGTTTGGTGTTAATGCTGCCCTATACAAAACCGTTACCGTACGCCCTACTTTACCTGAGATGAATTCTTCTTGCTAAACGAACGTAGGAGGGCGGTTCTTGGGAAGTTCGTGTGTCCCTTGCCGCTGTTGGCCAATGGGTGCGATCGCTAGGTCGCGTACCGCCAAATGATTCATTTGGACTAGCGACACCATTACCTCAACCAGAATCAGAGGAAATTAGTCAACTTGTGACCGAGTGGAAACAGTCCAGTGGACCTGGAAGAATGATGGCTTTATGCCACGCTGCAATCATGTCCGAAACGCCCGTCAGACAGGGAAGAGAGGGACAGCCAGGGGCACCAATAGTGTTGAACGCTCATCCGGCTGAGTGGATAGTATAGTAGTTTCGTGGTGTATAATCAAAAATGTTCCATTCACGACGTGAGGCGTCATACTTATAAATTTCATTTCATTCGAAGTTCCTCATACAACATTGACTATCCAAACCAAAACTTGATTCGCTCACGCAGAGTCCATAAGTGCTTGCGCTGCCTTTCTTGCGTTTGCACGCTGTGCCTCCACTTGAAGCTCGAGGTTTCTGATTAACTCGCGTGCTTCGCGAAGTTCGGACTTGAGTTGAGCGTTCTCCTGACGGAGAGCGAGCTACGAAGAGATGTTAGAATAGAGGTTATACACCAAGACATTGTGCAAACTAACTGTTTCATCGCCAGAGGAGGAACGTGACGGCTCGGTCTTGGCTTGAACAGGCTCCGGAACGGCGGCAGGTTGAGCAGGAGGTGCACTGGCTGACTTAGAAATGGCTGCTGGGGGCGGAACGGCGGATGGCGGTGGAGCAGACGACGTTGGTGTGGAGGCATATACCGGTGTTTGGGCAGGTGGTGCAGCTGCGGGAGTGGGCGCAGGCGCAGGAGCCGCGGCGGGCTGGCCAGAAGCAGCAAAAGTCTTGCCACTGTCAAGATTGACCAGATTACGAGGTGCTTGTTTCCCACTAAAGAACTCTGCCGCTGAAAGCGACGGTTCGATGGAGAGTGCAGGTGGGAAGATGTCCGACTGGAAGGAATCCGCCTTGAGACACAGGTTAGCTGTCTCATGCCAGGGATTCGGCCATAGCACATACCCTGCGAGGAACAATAAATGCAATAGGTTCGATGTATGAACCACTAATCTTGTAAGCCCGAGCAATCTCGTTATCGGCGACATTGAGTGCACGACGCGGGAGGAAACACATCCCTCGTTGAGGCTCGGTTGATTTATATTCGTCAAGTGCTGGCAGCGAGTCATTGTCGGCGACATATTCGTAGTACCTTATGTTACCATCACTAATGGAGGGCAAGTAAGCATTAGAAAGACTACGGACAATTCAGGATAACTTACCCCTTCCCAGCTTCGATCAAGAAGAAAAAGTTTAGTATATACCAGGCTTTCAAATTGAGTGAACATACCGAGGAAAAGGATGCCATTGTCCGACCAGAAAGGCATGACAACGCCAGCGCTTTGATCTATAGGCATCATCTTCACGTTTGTTAACCCCCCAGTTTCCCAAATCCCAACCTGACGCTCAGACATCTTGCTGAACCCAGTGGTGGCAATTTTGTCAAGATCTCCCATCCAAATAACTCGAGCGCCTTTGATTCCTCCATGGCCATCGGTAACACGCACAGCCTCGCCTCCAGCACGAGGATCAAATAGCCGCAGCTTCCTGTCCCGACATGTAGTAGCCAACAACGTTCCGGTCGAGTTGAAAGCAAGACTTTGAATAGCGTCACCGTGACCACTGAGCACCGAACGTGCTTCTTCCGTCCGGGCGAGATCCCAAAGCTTGACCGTGTGCTCGCCAGAGGCACTAGCCAGCACGTTTGCTGCGGTTGGATGGAATAGGACCTGACCTATCTTTCGGGGCGAAGCATCGATCCGCCAGACAGGATCAAAATCTTTTGGAACCCAGCCTTCCTGGCCCCATCCTTCAAAGGCGGAAGATTCGACCTTCCAGATCATCACCTTTCCATCTTCACCACCAGATGCAACTAGCGAGTCGTTGTGAGGCGACCAGTCTGTGTCAAGAACAGGAGCGGTGTGGCTACGAGCGAGGGGGAGACTATCGGGGAGTTTATGAGGGAATCCGGGGATTGGTTGAAAGGGTGATGGTAGGGGTAAAATGGCGAAAGCTCCGCCTCCAGAGGCGTTCCAGTTGACGCTCAGATATTGCTATAGTGAGCACCGTCAGAATCCCGAATTGTATTGGAGGTATAGTATTCGCTTACTCCAGATGCAGAAATAACATTGGTATCCCAAGCACTGTTCGTTACTTTGACATTTTCGATCCCATGTTCTTTCTTCGAAGGTTGTCCAAATACGTGGCTGTAAAATAGGTGTGTTAGCAATCATTTCGCAGCGAATATCGGTGTGCAGTCAGAAGAGAGTGGATGGCCGGAAAGACGTGTTATCTCCATGCCTAAGGTGTCCTGTATCCAGACGATCAAGGAGCACTAGTCCTACCAAGAAACCTTGAGACGATTGGTTGGGATAAAAGGTTCAACACTCACCAGCAGCGAAACAACGCTAAAACGCAACCCTCGTCCACGTCATTTAGTTGAAGCGGTAGCACCCAGCAACCCGATTTTGACCGTTGAAACAGAAGGTTTGATCCTCACCGATACTTTGAGGCTCTGACGAATCTAGACATAAGTCTTTGGCTGCCTTCGACCAAGAATACGCGTGTAGTTAAGAAGTAGAAGTGAAAATAAAAAGGAGATCAGTGATGGAACAAGGAGGTTGTTGGAAAAGGGTAGATAGATAGATAGATTTCGCTTTCTACAATCCAAGGCAACGTCGATTACTATCAGTCTATCAAAGAAGATACCAATACACTCGTACACATAATCAAGCTTGGAATCTCTTGGAATCTGAAGTGGCTGTCGGTATGTAGTGAGCCTAAGGTAGACATGTAGGTACTAGATGGTTTGTACGCTATGCAGGGGGTATCAGACTATCAGTTGAGTAGCAAGCAATAGCAAAAGCATCAGAAAAAACGTATCAAAACGCGAGAGCCGCAATACGAGGTCAGTCTTTCACAAAACCAGCAGCACAACTTGCAAGACAAGCATCCACTTCCGTCTCCAGTGATCTTGAAACTAGTCCTGGATCGACAGTTGATGGTCTAGGCGACAAAGATAGAGTATATCTGTGCCCTTTTTGGGCACAAGAACGTCTGAAAATGTTGGTGGAACGTTGGTAAATGTTGTTATCACGACAACGTGGCGTGGAATTGGGCGTAGATTGGGAAGCGGTCTCTTCGAGCAGCGATAGCGACTGCCCAGCACCCCCATAACTATAGTTGCTAGATAATCGATCCGGAGGGCCACTGGCACGCAAGCCATCGAGCTCAGGTTGTTTCGACAGTCGATCTAATACCCTCGCTCCCAATACAACGACATTGCTTCGTCAACGCCGGGCATACCGCGCATAGCGTTGGTACCTAAAGGTGTATAGCCGGTCAGTTTCACTGACCCACACCAGACCTTGAGCATCTCGCGAACTCTGGATCCACATGACGGTAAGTTGAAGAGTGCCTTTAGGAACGATTTCCCAAGGAGCAGTTGGGGAGGGACAGCAAGTCCAGCACATTGCTCAAATGAGTCGGGATCTGCTTCGTCAAATGTTGATGCGGCGGCTGAATAATTCTGTAAGAGGATTGTGACTGGTTTGTTTCGATTATAGAGGTTGCCAGCTTAGAATAGGGATAATCAGAGTGGTATTGTAAAGAGGGTACCGATAAAGACTTACTTATGCGATATGCAGGGGACCCAAGCTCCTCCCAGTGGATGTTAGGATCTAACGAAGAAAATACTGGGAGTAGAGGAAGCGGAGAGTCCTTGAAGCCAGATGCCAACAAGACTTGATACGCAGTTTCAAGATGGTCGTTAGGAACGAGCAAATGCATGCGCTGCAATGGACGTCAAGCCAAATGATAAATCGGATTAGCAAGCGAATTGCCCACTTACATGCTCAGCAACTGGAACTCCGTAGTACAGTAATGCCCACTCGATGATTGGGCCTACGTTTGACCGAGCGAGGACGTCGGTTAGGTTGGCAGAGATGTCGTGGCGCAGCTGGTCGGAGAAAATATCCCCAGGAGTCTGAGTAGGCGTGTGCAATTTGGTCGAATGCCCCATGGTGCTTGTATGATAAGAAGTTAGAACTGTGTTTCACTTTGGCGAGAGTTGGAAAAGGGTAGATAGATAGATAGATTTTTCAGTTTGCGATCTAAGGGCCAGGCAACGTCGATTACTATCAGAGAAGATACCAATACACTCGAACATTGCTCGAACACATAATCAAGCTTAGAATACAAAGTGGCTGTCGGTATGTAGTGAGTCTAAGGGAGGTATGTAGGTTACCCAGTCGCATCGATAGATGTAGGTTTGTATGCTAGGTATGGTACAAGATGCTTCATGAAAACAATGCAACGGCAGCGGGGGTATCAGTTGAGTAGCGAGCAATAGCGAAAGCATCACAAGAAACGTGTCAAAATGCGAGAGCAATATGAGATCAGTCTTTCAAAAAACCAGCAGTGCAACTTGCAAGAAAAGCATCCACTTCCATCCGAGTCTCCAGTGATCCTGAAACCAGCCTTGGATCGACAGTTGATGGTCTAGGTGACAAAGATGGAGTATATGTATGCCCGAAGAGGGCACAAGAACGTCTGAAAATGTTGCTGGAGTGTCGATAAATGTTTTTATCATGACGATATGGTGTGGTTTCGGGCGTAGATTGCGAAGTAGTTTCTTCGACCAGCAATGGCGACTGCTGTAGCTGATTACCCCCATAACCATAGTTGCTAGATGACCGATCCAAAAAGCCACGCAAGTCGTCGACATCTGTCTCGTTCAAGTCATCAGACTTGCAGCCCGCTGTCGATGACTCGAGAGCCTTCAAAGACTTCCCTGCTTCGGGTAAGACATCGTCATCTGGCAGGAAAAGAGGCGTTCGTCTGCTCGACGCTGGATCAGGGCTAGCAGACTTCATGACCGGTGCTGCATGATCTTTGCGGCGAGAGTAGGTTCTCTTCTTTGTAATAGTGTTCTCTCCATCCGATTCTGAAGTCATTGTCAGATCAATCTTCGCAGATATCTCCTTCCGAGTCAGGCTGGGATTGGTATCTTCGTCGGAAGATGTAATTTCGATGGTACCCAACGATTGAACTTTTCAGTAATCAAGAGATCAGTTTGACATCGACTCAATACCAAAAGGCATCTGAACGCACCTGTGCGTGGCGTGCTGGTAGGCTTGGTGCTACTTTTAGACGTGGATGCGTCTGTATGCCCCCTCCGTTTCAATACCTTTGTCCGATTCGTCAAACTAATAGTGGCCGGCTGCTCCTCGTCAGAAGAGAAGAGCTCGATCATATCTAGCGATCCTATAACATGGAGATTCAGTAAAAATTGGAGATACCTCATGATGCATGATGTTTCGTTCACCTGATGGGCAAGAAACGATGGAAGTGATGGCTTTTGGCCCAAAGTCTCCTCTTTGACTAAAGATGTCTTCTGGTGGAGGGAGAGACGGAGAGCGGCTTATACTCCGAAAGGGCCGTAACGTCTTGCGTCCGTGCGATCCTCTACGACCTTTGTCACCTTGTTTCTCGTCAATCTTCCGATTCTGTCCAGTGCGATGGCTTTTAGATGCAGACGATATGCTTTTTCTGCAGATACTGTTGATGTCAAATGTTCGCTTGCCTGCGCCCTTGTATGACACAGAGGATGCATCTGTAGTGGCAAATGGGAAGGGTCAAGCAAAGATTTGTCTGCTTTCCTTGCAAGTTCGCTGACAGGCAACTGACCTTTGGACACGTTTAGCTTTGATACTCTCACTGTATGCTTTTGGGTTGGGAAGTCAATCTTCGCCGTAGGCTTGATATTATTTTTTGTAACTTTAGAGCTATTTCTTGGGGAATTGGGGGTCTGGGAAGGGCTAGTTCGTCGATCTCTGCTTCACTGGAGTCTGAGGTGGCATGGGTTTGTTTACTCGTGGACTGTTGAGTAGCACCTGATGATCAGATTTTGTTTTGTTGTTAGTTTTGAAGATGCGGGTCAAACGAATATTTACCGCTCAGTGTATTCCATGAAGGCCCTGGCGAAGGTTCTCGCTGTCGCCTGCGATGAGCGGGCATGTGGATCGATGTCAAGTTGCAAGCCAGGGATAAGCGCCCGAACCCTCCGAGAAGCTACTGATTTCCTTTAAATTTACTTATGCACATCTGTGTACTTTGACCTGTCGCACCAATAGCAACTCCTTGAAACCGCTCGCCATTACTTTGCGACTGTCCCGGTGCATAGGCATTTGGATATGCGACTACAGGCGACTGCTGGCTTCAGCGGTCCTGCAATATCTTGTGATATAAATCTCAAGTTCTTTTCCACCGAAGGCCTAGACGTTTCTGAAAACATATTGTTCTTTTGGGGGATGCCAGAGGCAGACAGGTATTGTTTGGTACGTCTCCCTTGCTTTCGCATACGGACGCTTTCTTACTCTATCTTCAATAGATTACTGGCCTTCCAGCCTTGTATAGTACCCTGGATGTGAATTTCCCTCCTCGCGCTTCAAAATGCTGCTAGTGACACTTGCATCACAGTTTCAACAACATATTCTCTATCATTTGGACTTCCAGGGCGATAAGAAACACTTCAAAATCAACCCGAATTCTCCGGTTCTGAAGGGACTGTTCCATTCGGCCGAGGACGTAGCTGATTCCAAAGATCTTATCCTCATTGCGCCATGTAAAAGAGATTCAGAGGGGAATGTGATCAAGTTCATTGACGATGATTTTGGTGCGTCTTTGTCCCTAACTTACTGGCCAAATACTCAAAAATCTTTAGAATCTGGAAACTATGATTACCATGAGGCTGGCCATTCAGAAGATCCTTCCACCATTACAGCAGTGTTCAATGTCGTGCCCGATGAACCTAGTCTCGGAGGCTTTCGCTCAGCGGTAGATGATACAACATATTCTGTCTACTATGCGGGGACAGGCATTGTGACATTATCAGCTTATCGAATTCTTGTCGGCCGATTCCCCAGTTATCCATGGACATACATCTTATGGACACTTTCGGCTCCTAGACATGACTACTTGCCAGTCAACTATGGGTCACCCAGTGAAGCACGCGAACAGTTCATGCAATGGGAAAGGCTTGCTAAATGGGAGAAGATGCCTGGAAAAAAGCAAGAAAGAGAGAGCCTCCAAATAGCGCGTTGGTGGTTCAAATTCTTAACATCGAAAGAACATAGTTTGAATGATATTTGGAACGACGTCTGGTTCGGCAGAGGTAACCTCTATGTCACAGTGCGGCCTGACAGGTGAGGACATCCTTCCGAGTACCTTTTCTATCTCTGAACAGTCCCAGGTTCCCGATATCAGAGGCCGCTACCCTGGCAACAACGACACCGGAGGCAATACGATCGAACTGCGAATCCAAGACGCTCTCAGCATTAGAATCTCTACCCCTCGATATCATACACAGTTTGTGCGCTTTCTATCTCACCCCACATGAGATTTCGCTCGTCATGGCCGCGTCGAAGGTGTTGCATTCCCTTGTCACTCCTCACGTGAACATCTGGGTTCTATCGTCGCTCAAGATACATTTTCCTTTCTACTTGCCATTATATTGCGGATCGCACCCGGAGAGCCCAAGGCTCAACGAAGAGGTCGAATGGTGGGAACAACAATGGTCACTTGCAGGGTATCTGGTCGGGGATGTTTTTCGACGCCCTCGCAACGAGTGGAACACCAAGATCGTGGCAAGCATGCCTTGGCTGTGTTATGCGCAGGCTTGTTCTAGAAGCAGGAGTATGAAGAATAGGAAGAGGTTGTGGCGGATCACTGGGGAAATCAGAGCTGCGGCCGAAGAAAAAGGGCTACTATATCCGTTATCCTGACGTAGTGGATCATATCATTTTCGATTATTATACACTCTCCAGATATCACTATGCCACGACTATCGATTATACACAGCACAAATGTCGAGAGAGAGGGGTGTCGAAGCTATGATGCAACGTCTTGTATCACCCAGGTATCACTCAAAAGCTCACTGACTTCATTTCTCCACACAAGCACCACAATGCCTTGCCGAGGGGTGTATAAAATGCCTCCTCCACGACGACAAACTTCAGAATAACCTCAAACCTACATTTCGAAGCTCTTTACTTGAATCCATCGTCACATTGTCATTATGTCTGGCCTCAGCAACACACAAGAGTTCAACAGAACTATCGAGAGAACCAACCAAGGAATCGCTGATGGCCGTCCAGAGGGTGAGCGTGTTCGGTCTGCGGGAAAGCAAGCCATACTAATTGCTCTCCAGGCCAAAATCCCCAGAGAGCTCCAGTAACACTCGACACTGTTGTAGACAAAGACGCTTCACTGTCATCCGGTCCGATGCAAACCTCAGCATCCGACATGCTCAACGGAGCTACATCTGCCGACGTATACCAGAGTGCTGGAAAGCCTGGCTCTGGGATGTCTTCCAAAGAGCTCCGTAACGATGGCCATGCTCACAGGAAGAAGGAAGGACAGGGCGTTGGCCAATGGGGACCTCCGGGAACAGCATCAGTCGAGCTTGATCGCTCACAAAGATTTACTGGAAGGGACGCGGAAGGATTCACACAAGATAAATAGATGAGTAGAGGACTCAGGAAGTTGAACAAGTGTATCACTAGCATTGAATTTTCTCGTCGCGGCCCCCTTTTAATAGCATATCTGCTGTATCACATATTTGGAGCATGGACCTACGATAACGGGGAAACACTGAATAGGTCAGACTATATCGGTATATTGAGATAACCATCACCCGCCATATAAACGCTTTATTAACTCACCTCACTTCACATAGTCAAAGCAATCGCGAGCATCACGACAGGTGGCAACATTCCGCGGAAATTATACGGCAGGATGATATGCCTCCTTCGAAGTAATTATTCCGGCAGAACCTTTTGATGTGAGGTGTTACCATGTCATTATCTCATACTATGTACGGTGTCGTTCACGGACCAACTCTGGCGTGGAGCTCTCGTTCATCCCTTTGATTTGTCGAGTTGTTCAAAGGTATTTACCGTGACACGCGCAGGTGGGGCCAATTCACCGATTCCGACGTTCTTCCTGAAGGCAGACTCTCCCGTACGCGAAAGTTCACCGATATTCAGGCAGATTGACGTCTATAAGAAGGACTGCGACGTGAGTTCAGTATCTAGGCAAAATGCTCCGACTCACCGTCGCATCTACTATTGCTCTTCTGGCTGGTCTTGCTTCTGCTGGAACAAAGTCTGGGACGGCAGCTTCAACTCTTATGAAAGCGCTGCTGATTTTGACAACTGTAAGTTTAACATAACCTCAAGGAGTTACTGGTTAAAATATCGCGGGGTGTAGGGTCATGGGCAAACCAAGTAGGAACGTACCAATGGGTCAGTACCGCAAATATGTTCCGCTGTGCTGTAAATTGATCTGGAAGAACCTCAGTACATCCATGGAAGCCAGGAAACTTCGCACTACCTCGACGTGTCCGCTGATTACAAGAACCCGGCGCTGACATCTGAAGAACGCGGCCTAAAGTCAACAATTGATAATGGTGCTACCTGGAATGGGCAAACGATGGCCAGAACCGAACTCATTCCGCAAACTAC
The DNA here is from genome assembly GCA_037176845.1 of Paramarasmius palmivorus. Taxonomy (NCBI): domain Eukaryota; kingdom Fungi; phylum Basidiomycota; class Agaricomycetes; order Agaricales; family Marasmiaceae; genus Paramarasmius; species Paramarasmius palmivorus. The sequence goes on from JAYKXP010000162.1 coordinate 18,346, forward strand.
ATCCGATCTAGGCAGTGGCAACCTCTTTTATCACTTCTCGGTGAAGAGAAGCGATACCAATGCACCCGATGTACGCGCGTCCGAGTCTGATTTTGTTATCATAGCTTTCGGGGGCTGATCAGGACATCTCTATAGTCCACTCAAGAGCATCAAGTAGTTTTCTTTGAGAGCCATTTCACTGAGGTAGACCGACCCCTTTCAGACTCTGTTCATGTGTCTAAACATCAATCCTCTAGCTCAAATACGGAGTCGGAGCGAACCCTACCGACCTGCAATGGCATGTTGGAGGTACGCAACAGTGGGCAACTCCCTTCACCGCAGACGAATGGTTCAACTTCGCATATGACATTGATGTGAGTTCAGTACTTCAACGGAACTTGAACATCGCAGACTTACTCGTAAATGGCGTAGTTCTCGGCCAAGACTGTTGGGCTCTGGGCCTCCACTGGCTCCGATCCACTCGAGAAAGTTGTAGAGAATATTTCGGCCGATACGTTCACCAACTCCGCTGACTGGCATCTTGGAGTTCTTCGCGTAGTAGCAAGTGGTGTCACTGAGGACTGGTATTTCTCTGGCGTATATGTCGAGAGTGGGGATATCACGACTTTAATCGCTTGAGGTACTCTCTGCTCGAGAAGATTGTATTCGTAAAGATAGAGAATAAGAATGTTGAATATGCTAATCCCTGTAGCATTACAATGGATGTGTAGGGTACGATCTGATGAAATTATTCGAGGGTGTTGTTCATACACAGACAGCGATAGAAACTGTCTCCAAATTCCCGTGCGATTCAGGTCTGGAGATCTGGAGGGAACATCATCAGATTTTGCAGGAGGAAAAACTAGGAAACGCACCATTCAAATCCTTTTACGCTACGCAGCACACGAAAGGAGCCATTCAACAGGGTTGCGACTGTAGGTTCTTGCAATGGGCTGGGCCAGAGTCAAAGAGAGGCACCTTGGACTGTGTTGATAGAGGCGAAAGATTAGAAATTTACACGTAAAAGCCAGGGTTGATGGTCAATGAACACAATAGCTGGGGTGACGAAGGGAGTACTTATGAAATTGCTTTATTCCAGAGGCCTGAGGCCTTGAGGTGTCAGTGTGCGAAAGGTGAAAGCGAGATGAAGTCCAAAAAATCACGTTGTCAAATGTCGAGGCCGCCGCAGGCGGCACACTGTCTCAGACCATGTGACAACCATGCCGCTGAAAGTTTGTGTTACCGTGACCTTTCGTCCACCATCATGATCATGTTCAAACGTGCAACGTACGAAGATCGCGTTGCGTTTACTCTCTGAGCTGAGGACTATCAAAACAAGCAGTTTCATACAAGGGATGAGGACTGCGGAGCAATTACAAGCTAGATTCGGTATGTATCATCGTAGTCTCTTGGTACGCTCAATCTCGACCAGTGAAATACTTGTTTCCACAGACTCGAAGGTACTGTCTCAACCCATATTATATTTTGTCGGAATGACTCACAGATATTATCTCAGCTACGGGGGCGACTACGTACCGTACAGAGGCTACTTCTCAGTACCCCGACAGCGTCAGGATGTGATACCTACAATCTGAGGACCTAGTGACCCCCTCCTTGTGATGAGCGCGGGCCTGCTGCGGAATGGCTGTCTTCGGCTCACTTTGCGGGCGGAAAGCGTGCAGAGTCTATATCTCACCTTTGCCTGGGGCATCAGTTTCCACTATGTATATGTCGGATGCCTTTTCCTTCCGCTGATGGAAACCCAGGAAACCATTAACGCTAATCTCAGCTCCGATCAATTGAGACCAGATTGCCAGGAAGATCTACCTACAATGGCCTTTGTACTGCGGAATGCAGGTGGGCACGCTGTCAGTTCCCCTAACTAGAGTGAGACTGCGGTAATGAGAGGTGCGCTACTTGCTGGATGATTCTTAGCATATGAAATTGAATGCTTTTATGCAGGAATGGATTAAGACCAAACAAGTTGTCTTGTAGATCTTTGAAGATGGCATCATAGGGCCGATAAATATTCTGATGCAGAACGTGACTCAGTATCCAGCACCAACGCCCTACATAGGTTTTCGGTATTGTGCGAGAATCACACTGATTCCTTCCACGCTGTGTTATTTCGTCGTCAGAAGCTTCCCGCAGGTCAGCGTATGTTGTTTGAGCTCTGGGATTGCAGGTCGATGCGCTGTTTGTAGACAAGGTTCCTACGGGCTCCGATATCTTTTCGCTATAAGAAGATCAGTCTGGAAAGCCTCACACTTCAACTTTCTCAAGGCAACGCCGCTACAATGAGCTCTCAGACTAACGCCAGGCACTCCAGGGTTCTCGTTGCTTGCACCAACTGTCGCTCTCGTAAAATCAAGGTGGACAAACTTTGACCTCTATTCACCGTTTTTGCTTACTATTCTTCCAGTGTAACAGAAGTAACCCGAGCAACTCGAATTCTGCATGCGAACGATGTCTATCCAAAGGCCTCCGGTGTGAATACGCCGCGATCAACGCGGAATCCTCGAGTTCAGGCGTGGACTCGTCACCTGTATTTCTTTACCCAGCAAATCAATATGCATATCCCGGTACCAGCACTTCATCTTCATCTGTTTTGCCTGTGATACCTGGGCCTGGTCACAATCTACCTCAACCAGTGCAAGGCGGTGTTGCACCTACGCACTCAAATTACGGTGGTAACAGTGGATATACCGTACTCTCTTCACCATATCCAAACCCGACAACTGGCTGGCCCTCAGGACATTCCGCCCAGACTTCGCATCATGGAGGTAGCCAATCTCACGGCTATGCACACGTATCCCAAACAAATCAGTTCTATGCAAATGCGTACCCCTCTCAGTCAAGGTTCGTCGTTACTCAAGTTCCAGTTGATTGTCCACTAACGTCTCGGTCTGAACAGGAACGTTGTCTGCACAGGGAACCCATGTTTTTGCGGGTACCACAGCTAGCTCAGCACCGCGTCACTCGCTGGACACCAGGGAACGAGTATCTCGGGTCACCCTGAGGCTGAGAGGTTAGTCATTCGTCAGAGCGATTCGTTACTTTGCTGATTAAAACTCATGAGATCAGAGCAAGTAGGCACGATGAAATCTGCGTCGGAGAACCGTGTTTTTGTGGATGTCACGATCAATGCTTTATGTCGTGATTATATATTTATTTCCTCTTTGTATATCTTTGTAAATACATCCAGGGGCTGCCAGGAATGCACCCTTCTCAACCCAGCGCACAGATCTGCTCGCTTTATTGGCGGTATGGGTCACGAGAGTGTGTGTCGTTTAATGGGCTCGAGGTGTAGCTCGCCGCACGATATTCAGTCGCCACCAAAATCGCTTGGCAATGCATTCATTTTGGTATATCTCAACGATAACATTCCAGCTGCTCAGCTACGTCCCGCACTGTTCGTGATGATTCATTAATACAAAGTGTTCTCACTCCCGCTGTCACGTTTCGGTTCCCCAACCCACGATCCACGAGAATGGCCGGTTGGGTTGTATACTATTAGATACCGGTGCTTACAACGGTGTTCAATTAATTCAGAGGCTACGTAACTTCCGCCGAACATCAATTCGATAAGGCTTACTAGGCACACCCAGCATATCTTGCAACCCTTTGCTCGCCTTGGCGCATGATTGTTCGTGTAGATAAATACAAGTCCTCCAGCTTTGTGACGATACAATACCTCCCATTCACAGCATGATTACTCTCTACGATTTTCATTCCTTCCACCCGGAGCTAGCTTCTCTTTCTCCGTGGGTTTTGACAGTTAGGTTTGTCTTGTGCCCTGTGGTTTCATCGTCGAGGGTGGTGATACTCTTCCCTTATGCAGATTGATACTCGGTTACAAAGGGATCCCATACACTGTGAAACGAGTCGAGTTTGGCGATATCGAAACTACAGCTAAAGAAATCGGGGCTGCCCCTACGGGTAACCAAACCAGACGGGTCTCCCCATTACACTGTCCCTTTCATCCAAGACTCCTCCAACGGAGTCGTTGTTTCTGATTCTCTCCGTATCGCCAAGTACCTCGACACCACTTTCCCCGATACATCACAGGTTGCCCCGGCCGATACTGGATCTCAGTTTTTAACGAGTCAGGAGATTATGATGCGTTTATATCCGATGTACCCGCTCGCTCGTCCCAGTATTCATAAGTCTCATAGCGAGGCAGGAAAGGCAGTCCAAGAGAGGATGTATGGTCTTGTTATGGAACTGCAGCCAGAGGAGAAGGTCGCCTTGTTGGAAAAGGGAAAACAAGGGTTCATGGAAGTCATCGATAGGGCGAAAGGCGACGTATATTTGACCGGAGAACACCCCGTCTTCATCGATTTTGTCCTTGCAGCAGGGGGATTGATATATAGGGCTACTTTTGGGATTGACAGCGCCGAATGGAAAGAGGTTGCGAGCTGGAAGGACGGAAGGTGGCAGCGTGTCGTTGAGAACATGGAGAGGTACATCCAAGTGGCATGACTTTGAAACTATTCGTGTATATGTTCTATGGCGAAGACGAATTGATTTTACGATGATACAATGTGGCTTGAACGATGTCTGCAGGAAGGGTCTGCGAAAGGGCCAGCAATTCTAGCAATTCTGTTGGAATACAGAATTAGTTAGCCAAAATGTGTATTCATTGGTATAAGTAAATATCGTACCTAATCTTGTACCACTCTGCGCTATCTACGCAAGGTTAAATAAGGAGAGTGTACTTATGGTTGTCAAGACGCAAGGACTATTTCTCACCGTGACACGGTCACACTGCGAGCCTACTCGAGCAACGCAATTAAAACTCTTGTAACAAGTCCGTGGTTCATAGATTATGCTTTTATATTACAGTGTATATTTGTCTATAGTTTATTGCTCTTCCTGCTGGACCTCTTGCCTCTGCCTCCGAACCCCCAACCAATCTGCTTAGCCAAGGTATATCTCGACATCTAAATCTTCCGCAAACTGCCAAACCGCGCCTGGATTCTTCTGGAAGTGTCTTCCGACGGAAACAAAGTCGGCCTTGCCGCTCTTTAACACGTCTTCAGCAATAGTACCCGTATTGATCGATCCAACGGCTGATACCAGCGCGCGTTCCCCAGTTCCCTTAACAAGCTGGTTTTTGGCGGTGAAGGAGGCGCGGACTTGCTCTGCAAACAAGTGTTGAACATTGGACCCAAAGGTACCAATCTTCTGATACTGGGAGTTACCGCCACTGGAGATGTCAATGGCGTCAACACCATGAGAGGCGACGAGATGCGCAAACTGGATAGTGTCTTCAATTCGCCAGGAGGGAGTGTCAGGGAGTGTCTCTTCTAGGAAGTCGGTCGCGGAGATTCTGTGAGAGAACCAATATGAGTGACAATGAACGATGAAAAGGTGAAGATATCGCACCGAAGGAATAAAGGCATGTCAGCCGGAATCACCTCTCTGACTGCATCAATAATCTCCACGGTCAATCGCGTCCTGTTTTCAAACGAGCCTCCATACTGATCTGTACGCTTGTTGGTGTAAGGGCTGACGAATGAATGCAGAAGGTATCCGTGAGCATTGTGGATCTGGATCACATCAAAACCGGCTTTAACAGCGCGAATAGCAGCATCCTTGAATGCTTGAACGATGCCTTTGACTTCTTCGGTAGTGAGAGCCCGTGGCGTTGGGTAAGTATCGGCCCATGGTTCATCACCTGGTCCAACAACATTGTCGGGCCACCCACCAACGGCAGCAGTAGCCTGCATACCAAAGTGGATAAACGGCGCGACGCAAGAAGCTTTACGACCAGCATGAGCGAGTTGGATACCAATCTTTTGGTTTTGAGAATGGGCGTAGGTGGTGACCTCTTTCCAGCTTTTGATGTGATCGTCACTCCAAATGCCAGCATCTTCAGGCGTGATTCTTCCTCTGGCCTCTACGGCAGTCTGGTGCGGATAGGACATGAGTACGTGTTTTGAAACGAGTTGTGTAATTGTACGTACGGCTTCGACGAATGTTAGTCCAGGACCGCGTTGAACGATCCCGCCAACTAGACGCGAACTTTAGAACACATCATTCATCTGGTTCAGCTACTCACTATGGGCCATATGCCACGGAGTGGGGTGTCCATCCTGTGCAGAGTACTGGCAAAGAGGTGCTACCTGGAGATTACTCAGCCAAACATTTCTTATAGCAAAGTAGATATCAAGCTTGCCTGTATCCTATTCTGGAATTGTACACCTCTAACCTTAAACGGCCGGAATGTCAAAGGGAGCTCCTTCCCTTCTTCTTGAATGGCAGTCCCCGATGGCGGGTCCTGGTACGGTGAGAAGTAAGGGATGCCAGGCGCGGGTGTGTTGGGAAGATCGACAATTTTAGAGGATGACATGAGGAGAGGGAACGATTGGGGAATGAAGGATTAGCATGGCAACAATCTTGGGTTTATATGGAAAACTAGACGCTGCATCGATTGCTCAGTCAGCGGTCGTTGTAGTCAGCATGAGGGAAGGGTTCGGGTGATTGTTAGGCCGGAGTCCGATTCGGATTTTCTCCCGGTTGAATAGTCGCTAATTGACCTTGAGCGCTTGAGCTCGAGCCTGGGTCTACACTGTTAATGTATTAGTAACGAAAGAAAGTGAAACTCGGATAGTAATAAGTTGCGCACCTGCGCAATTCCTCATAGACACCGGTACAGCCGTGTACGCGATAAGGATGTTCAGAGTGTGAGAAATTTGTCATTAAGCGACCAGCGATGTTTAGAGACTTCGAGAGCTTTCGTGGTCCAGATGGACTCCGCGATAGCCGATAGGTCCAACTACATCATAGTTGAACTTGACAATGTCATCGTCATCAACGTGATATTCTGAGTCTTTGCTTGACCCATAAGTAAAAGTTGTCCGAGCGTCAGCCTGAGGAAGACAATATAGCAGCGTTTCGATCTAGAGGAGCATAATATCAACTTGGTACGACTAGTAGGGTGACGTACCCAAAGAGAAACCAACATTGCCTGATACCACAAAATCAGAAGTTGGGGAGAGAACCCTAGTTGTGAATAGACTCACCAGTCGTGGGCACTCACGAGTTTTCAAGCTTCAAGCAACAAGTTTAAGCTTTATTTAGAAGGCTGTAGTCGAGCTGTTTTTCGCTCCCATCCACGACAGATACCGGTTGTCCATCTTGATGACGACAGATGGAATACTGGAAATGCAGTTTCGACAGATCGAAAGACGTGTCAATGAACCTTGCGTGGTCCACAGCCAAACACAATTGGACCAAGTTCTCTTTTGCTGTCAACGAGATCTAGAATTTGAATGTTCGTCTGTTCAGGTGGACGTCATGCTGGTGGAAGAGAAACAACATCGATATCGGCTTGGGCGTCAAATTCCAGTCTCAATCTATTAATGCATTACCTAACGTGCATTTCGTGCACGGTAATCGTATCCTAGTATACACGATGGCTAGCGCTATAATACACAAATGCTGGTGATGTGACATCGACAACAAGTAAATAAATAAGCAGATAACTAAGTGGGGGTAGACTCGAACCAGCCGCTGCGCTGATGAGTTGGGGCCCTACCCTACACATCAGCGCAGGTGTACGGGTAAGGTTGTTGTAGAGAGTATCTGTAGCAGTGCGCGTGACGCTCAATGTGAGACGTATCTTAATTCTACCGTCGGCCATGGCCTTGATGACCTGGTCATCGAGTTCTACACGTCCAACGATGGTATTGGCCAATTTCTTTGGTACATCTTCCCATTTGAGCTGAGGAAATCACCATGGATCTGTAATACCGGAGAACTTGGCATATCGGTTGCGAACGAAAGGACAGTCCACCATTGTTCGAGAGTTAGCTTGTCCTTTGCCTACAAAACGTCAGTACACGAACACCTGCCCAATGATGAAATATCGCATACCTGTTCAGCAAAGTACGCACGTACGACCCCGCTCTTGACGGAATCAAACTTGGTCAACCTAATCCTCATGTCCTTTGCAACGTCCGACAACCTCCAGAGATTCTCCAAGCCCATCACACGTTCGCCTTCAAACGCCGCCAGTGCAAGCTGCATGAAATACATACTCGCGTCCACGTTCCGTTTCCCTGCCCCTTTGAAACAACGAAACACCGAATTCCATTGCTTGGTCTACATGACTGAGACGTAGATAGGCTTCTGCCGCGACAGGGTCCTGCACCTAGTGTTTGGATGACGTGTTCGCGGAGGAATCTATACTCCTCATGAGGGTACCATCGACTTGAGCGAGATCAAGGAGACGGAACCAGAGGTCGTTACCGGCTTCGAGGTATAGAATGGTTTTCGAGGATGCGAATTCGGGGCGGGTAGGCTCCTCTAAGGGTCCAAGAGATGAAAGCGCTAGCAATGTCTTGTAGATGCGTAACGCAATAGGAAGAATGCCTTTTCCAAGTCTACGGGCGGATGGGAGAACGAGTTGAGCGCTTAGCGCCTGGTCACACGGGGCGTGTGAACATTGTAGTTCCCACACAGACAGACATCGCAAGTGGACGAACACCGCAAAAAGGACGACAAGGCCAGGCCATTCCTCAAGACTCCTCAATTTTTCATTCGACGTGAGTACCGAATTGCTGATCCTTTACCTGATATCCCAAAATCACGTCCAAATTCCAAGTATTTCGGATGGATTACTGATTTTCGTTTGGATGTATCACAGGTCATGGCCCCAACAACCGCCAAACCCAAATCGTCCGACCAGAAGGCCAAGGCTGCCAAAAAGGCCGCTCTTCAAGGCACTCACTCCCACTCGTCGAGAAAACAGCGCTTCTCCACCACTTTCCACCGCCCAAAAACTCTCCGTCTTGCACGAACTCCCAAGTACCCCCGCAAGTCTGTTCCCCATGCACCTCGGATGGATCAATGGAGAGTTATCGAGGCACCTTTGAACACGGAGAGTGCGATGAAGAAGATCGAGGAGCATAACACTCTTGTCTTTTTGGTTGACAAGAAGAGCAACAAGAGGCAGATTAAGGACGCTGTTGCGAAGCTTTGGGATGTAAAGGTTGGAAAGGTCAACACTCTTATCAGGTGCGTATCTCGGCCTCGCTATTCTCGAACTGTTATTGACTGTTTCGTTAGGCCCGATGGAAAGAAAAAGGCATATGTCAGGCTGACGGCCGATCACGATGCATTGGATGTCGCCAACAAGGTACGTCGACCGAGTCGTATTCCCGAGCTATAAATTCTGACGGTCGTTTATTCAGATTGGTTTCATTTAAATTGTTCGCTACTTTCATTCCTGTATGCCTCACATGTGTATGCAAACGATCAAGTCGCTATGCTACAAAATGCCCATATCCATGCGCCCCCTCTCGACGGAATGAGTTTGTATTTGTAGTTCTCCAGGCCGACTCGACATCGGACGACGGCTCCCTTTGTATGAGTCTGTTAGTAATGTTCTGAAGCCCAGGATAGAATGACCGACTAGATCTTATGAAGTGGTTCTAGCTGATTTTGGAAAGGAATGTAATAGCAAAGACTGAAGACGATATGGTGTAACAGCCTTGCTCTGCGGACCGGCAACAGAAGTGATGCACGCCACGCATAGCAGGCCTTGTGTCGGCTGCTGGGACTGGCTCTCGCGCATCCGTCAATCTCGAACTTGGACCAGACGTTCTTTTTCCTCATCAGACACTTCTGCCATTGATGCTTCTGGTGCTTCACAAATAGATTAGGGCGAAACGGAACGGGGAAAGAAAGGTTTTCGAGGGTTAGTAAGTACATGGGATCAAGAAAGTAGGGTTAGCAGGGCCGTGTTTCGCACACTTATTTTACAGGGAAATGGTTTGAGATGGCTGAGCAAGCGAGATATCCTCAGTGAAGAGCTGGTTGGCAACGAAACGAGAAGAGCTTACACTGTAACGCCTCCGCAGAATTCTTTCTTTGGTTCGATGGTATTCCCGCTGACATCTATGTCCTTTTCGAGATTGAAGAGTGCTAGGATGCTGGCCATATTGAAAAACAAAGATCTTTCAGCCAGGTAACTTCCCGGGCATGATCTCCTACAAATTCAACGCTCGGTCAATACGTGTATATTTGCCAGTACTATAAAACACCATACCGCCCGAAACCGAACACAAACTTGTACGGGTCCGTTTCTGGGTGTTCTCCAAGGTGTCGTTCCGGATCAAACTTTCCAGGATCTTGGTATAGTTCTGGATCTAGTGTAATAGCTCTAAAACCTGTCTTCAGAGTGGAAAACACGGGAAACACCATTTGATATAGTACCTGATGTTCCCAATGATCACAGAACCTTTGGGAATGCGATACCCGTCGTATTCGTCGTCTTCCATTACACAGTGATTCAGCCCTGGGGTTCGAGATTGGTTGATTTGATTAGAAGACAGCGGCATAACGTACCAAGAGGTGCCACTGGTGCAAAGCGCAAGACTTCTTTGATGATTGCGGTAATGTAAGGTAACTGTGCTTCGTCCTCAGGAGTTGGGAATCGCTCTCCACCAGTGACGCGATCTATGTCGGCTTGTGCCCGTCTCTGTATCTCTGGATACATCTCCATGATGTAGAAGAAGGTCGTCATCGCTGATACCACCTGTTTAGAACTGTTAGCTGAAAGATACCATGCACCACTTTTGAACCCACGGTATCACCGCCGCCAATGTACATCGCATGTGCGCACCACATAAGGATATCTTGATCTTCTTTGCTGATGGACGTGCCGTCTTCTTGGAGCAGAAAGCGGGAAACGAAGGAGTCAACATAATTCCCTGATTCCTAAAGATACATATGAGCGGTTACTCAAAAATGTGCATTCATCACAACTCACGATCAGACCCTTAGACCACTTGAACGGTATCGCCTCCACCTGGTGGGAGCGTGACTCTTTGGCAATTCTCTTGAATTCGCATAACGGGAACCAAGAAGGAAAGAAGCGCACTGACAACACCTGAATCAAGGCAAGATAGAGTGGTACAGTGCAAACACTCACGGAAGGGGAGATATTCCACTATGAAAGGTCGACCCAATTTCTCCGCTTCATATTGAAAAGCTTTCTCGATGAGGGCAAGGAACTCATCGCTGTTGGATTTGACATCGTAGCCATAAGTCAGCTTCAGGATAAAGGATCCTGCATTCCTGTAAGATATCGCTCAGAGGGCAATGTCATTTGTGGAGTTGAGAAACACTTCACCTTCTTAGGTAAGATATGAAGTCCTGAGGTGTATCAACCAGGCTCCGCAGTAACACGTCCCGTTCTTGACGTTGAAGAGATCGATACCCTTGCAAAGCTCGTGGATTTATCCCAGACTGCATCATCCTGCGATACACACGAAATCGTGGGTGGTCGACACGCATTCTGAACATGTTGTAGCCCAGCATAGCGACTTGATGGTCGAACACCGTGTGTGGTCGATCGGAATAGATGTTGGAGCGGGATTCAAGCAGATCGAGCGCGACTTTGCCGGTATTCAACACGACGAAGTACTTATTGACAAGGCGTAGATGAAATATGGGTCCTTTAGGGGAAAAGGTCAACTTTGTCGAGTTCAGAGGCAGCAACCGCACCATATGTTTGAGCCCAAGTTGTGAAGGTCAAAAATGCCTGCGTTAAATCGGGAAAGTTATGGAGGTTACCGAGAATAAATGTTTGCGGGGGGGAAGGCGGTAAAGGGCTTCGAGGTCGACGTATCATATAAGAGAGAACCAAACAAAGAGCAAGAGCTGTGATTGCACTGGCAGTAGTGCCAGTGAGCCCGAGCACGATAGAAAAGCCGTATCCAGGCATCTCGTCAATGTCACGGTAGGGGTGGAAGTGAAGTTGGCACTCACGGGAGAGTGACTGTAATGTATGGGGTCCTGAACATGCGTGCCGATAACCAAATGTTGGTAAGTAAATTAATTGGTGCATACACTGCATAGGACTGTGGTCACTGGTGCATCAACGGAGAAGCATCGACTCAGCATGGTGCATGCCGTGACCGTGCGAGCGCTAGATAGATAGATAGATACATCCCACATTGAACTTGAACCTCTTGCAGCTTTCTACGCATGAACGATATAGAAATAGTAGTACATATAGAACAAAAACGGAAATGATTCGTAGGTCCCTTTACTAGCAGGTAATTGCTCTTTACACTTCAATGTGATCAACAGATGAAGATATACAAGCATTCGGTTTACCAGATCTTTGGGACATATCGTCGAGATCGATCTCGATATCTTCTGCGGCTTGCCTTCCATGGGTATCAACCTCCGTGACTTTATGAACCTGTATGCCCGAGCGAGATTCTGGCCTTGGTGCCCTGGTTCTCGCAAAGAGCGTGTCCGTTTGTCTTGTGGTAGTTTGATACGTAGTGTCGTGAGAAGTGAGCCCGAGGCCAACACGGACAATGATCAAGATTGGATTTATGCCCTGTGGTTAGTGTTAATGAGATAAAACTCCCGCCAATGTGGTGGTGGTCTCACCATAACCTGTGCAAGAGCATCGTATGCGATGAACTGTTTACAGTCGGCATTTGGTAGAGAGTCAAAGAACAGCTCACTCACGACACTATTTGTCTTCAAGGCATAAGTAATCAAAACGAGGAAAGCGAAGAATGAGTACAAAGCTCCCGATTCAACACTGGCAAACAATAATGTAAACACGTATAGTGAGCCTATTTTTCAAAGTTACTTACAATATGACCATGGCTCGACCGTACTTCCGAGTGTGCTTGCGACCGAGAGTTGCTTCCAGTTTCTTTCCGCACCACCAGATGCGACCAGCTATTGATAAATCAGCATTATAGTTACCACAGATCACATTTGTTTTTTTTTACCTATGAGACTGGTGACAAGGAGATTTTGACATAATGAGAGCGTGAACAGTGCAATGCCCCATGTGTAGATGTCAATGGCATAGGTATCTTGCCCTTGTTTGATATTGCTAAAAGCCCACACAGCGCGGCCACCGCATCCTGAATGTACAATGTGAGCCTTCGTGAGGGAAATCAGTTAAGAACGTGCGACAACGGACCCGTAGTAGCAGCAAGTAAAATCAACGGCCCCACAATAATCTTGACGTTGTAGTTCCACACAATATATAGACGATAGATCTGTTGAATATGAGAAGGTGATTATGCCACATCGGAAACATTATCACCAGAAGAGCATCTGCTACAGTACTGACAAGTAGCAATCAGCAAGCGGCATATGAGTTGGTCGAATTTTCTCACTTATTCGCAACATATATAGCTTGCCGGAGGATGCTGCCGGGACGCCAAAGTCGGTTGTAGTATACCATAGCACCTCCCTTATCCTCATAAGTAATGAACGCCGAAATCGCTTGGCTCAAATCGTTGATGACATGAGCAGAACAAAGCGTGTACAAAATTATCGATGTTATGAGCAGTGGTTTGTTGATAGAGCCTTCTTGCTTTTTGTGGTTGCGCACAAGGACATACACGCACATGACGAATAGGACAGTGTTCACGCCTAAAGACATGTTAGTATCAGCTGAATCAATCCTAATCAGATCTCTCACCATATAGCATTGTTTGAGTCTAAAAAACCAAATGTCAAGCTCGAAGATTGAGATATGGGAGTGACATACCCATAGAGCAATGAACATAGACTGCGTAGCATGGTTAGATAGACCCAACGCCTGAAGCTTAGATGCGCTTACCTTGGCATGTTCTATGTCTTGAGCCATTACGGAAAAGGATGATAGTACAAAGAGCTCCCGAAGAATCCAGCATTCCGTTATATGCAGTTAGGACCCCACAGGAGCTGTAAAGGAAAGATTCTGACTCCGCAGATATCTGATGCGATGGGAGAGCTCCCGGCTGTCACGGACTGAGACCAGACTCGCGCTCCACCGGTTACCTTGATTGATTACCTCCTCTACATTCTCTGAAGAGACCGTGTGGAGGCTGTATAGATCGGTTCTTCACCCAAGATCAAGGCCGAATACAGAACATGGTTTGAGGTTATGCTTCTGCCGAGGTCGGGGATCTTTGAGGAGCAGGAACATGAACGATCTATTCGCCTTGGAGCGAGCAAGTGGTAAACACCGTGTTCGGCGTTTGGTCAATCATACCATTGGAGATCCTAGGGTGTCACCTGAGAATGGATCGCTCGTCCGCGCTGTTTGAAGTTTCCACACAGATTCAATAACCGCCTTGTTCTGTTGATTTGACACTTAAAGAAGGAATGTCTTGAGAACTATCAGATGCGGTATGAACACCGTACCATATTGCACAGACCTGCTGACCATCAGCAGAGCACTGAGTTTTACTTAGCAGTTGGGAGTTCGTCCAGCTTATACTTTATAAGACCCACTTCCAAAAAGTAAAGATCATAAGGAGTACTGTACCTGTCCGGAAAATGACCAGTCTTAACATCTTGAACATCTCACTCGAGGAGAAACTGAATGCTCGTGCCAAACGAGATACTCTCCTCGGCATACCGCTGCCAGCCACTTCCTCTGCCAACTTCACGTCCAACGACTTCCTCTCTCTATCCGAGTCACATACTCTCCGTTCTCGTCTGCTCTCCACTCTCGCTCAGGCTCCAAATATCCTGGGATCAGGCGGGTCGCGCCTCCTGGTCAATGCAACGGTTCATGAACATCTTGAGGAACGACTAGCCTCCTTCTATGGCCATGAGCACGGAGGTGCACTTCTCTTCAACTCCGGCTACGATGCCAATGTCAGCCTCTTCTCCACGGTACCCCAGCCTGGAGACGTCGTTGTGTACGATGAATATATCCACGCTAGTGTACATGACGGCCTCAGGTCAGGATGCCGAGCACAGAGGCAGGTCGCGTTCGCACATAATAGTCTTCCAGCAATGCGCCGTGCGTTGGAGTCGATTTTGAACGAAACCTCGGAGGGTGACAATTTGTCCACCACCGTTGCTTTCCGGCTAAAGACAGGGAAATCTTCCTTGTTCCTCGCTGTCGAGAGCCTGTACAGCATGGAGGGTAGTATTGCACCACTGAGGCAGATAATCGAGGTGTTGGAAGAACTGTTTCCACTAGGAAATGCGTATATGGTCGTCGACGAGGCTCACGCCACTGGGGTGTATGGGCCTCAAGGTCGGGGGCGAGTGGCCCTCGAAGGACTGGAAGGTCACCCAAGGATCATTGCTAGGCTTGTGACCTTCGGGAAGGCCTTAGCTGCTGCTGGCGGTAAGCGTCAGACAACAATATGTAAAGCAAGAACTAGTACTGACCCAATTCTCCCAAAGCTGTTGTATTGACTTCTCCGCTGCTCGTGAAGTATCTGGTCAACTATGCACGACCACTGATCTACACCACTGCGCCATCTCAGCTAAGTGTCATTGCTGCATCATGCTCTTTCGACATGCTTGAAGATGGGACTGCGAGCCGCCAAGCTCGACGCGTCTTGGAAACAAGTCGATGGTTAGTAAAGACCTTGTCCACGAGGCTGAGGAACGAGCACATGGAACCGGAATGTCTCATCGTCGGAGCCCTCCCGCCAGCAGAGGACGCAGAGCTTTCGGCCTATTCCCCCATCATTCCCCTCATTACGCCACTTGCTCTCCCTCCAACTTCTGAAACAGCTTTCCCTGCGTCCCCAGCCGTAAGCCTTTCCATCCATCTCAGGTCACGTCACGATGTCATTGCACACCCCATTTCATTTCCGACTGTGCCGAAAGGAAAGGAGAGGGTCCGTATCTGTTTGAATGCGAACCACACGAGGGAAGATGTATCGAGATTAGTCGAAGGAGTGTTGGAGTGGGTAAAAGCGTTTGATGAGGCACGCGTTAGAAATGCCAAAGTGGCTACGGAGCATATCGAATTTCGCAGCCGGCTATGAGATTGGGTAGTTCGGATCTGAATTTGATGCCTGTAATTTATCGGAAGGAGTGCTTTCATGAAGCTGGGCACAGCACGGCACTACGTCATGGACTCAACAATAAGGGCTTTGTAGCAGAATACTCCATGTCGACTGGGAAGATACACGACCGAATGCGAATGCATTGAAAAAATTGAGATTGAGATACGACTTGGAAGCATGACAGGGCTTCGAAATCTCCAAACACAGCACGCGATGTCAATCCTTTAAAGCTTGAATCGCCGCTTCGCCCTTCTGCAGATATGTTTGGAAACCTTTACACCCAGCTGGAACAGGGAAGAATGAGTAAGAGAATAAATGGTGTGAAATGAGGAGGCACCTGGTAGACTTGCTTGCGTTCTGTACCTTCAAGTTCCAACAACTACCCTGTTACCCTCGATAGCAGCGAGTTGTGCGTGCTTAATCGTTCTACGACCCTGCTACTGTCCGGCTCCATTCCACCATGCTCGAACTCTGCAGAGGTATCATATAAAAATCAAGGCAGCGAAAACGCAACACCTACCATAATGCTAATGCATCTCCACTCCCTTTCGATTTGCACGCCTTCCTTTACCATCGGCGGACCAAGCTCGTCATTGTAGAATGCATCTCTCTACTCGTATACAAATGCCCTCCCCAGCATCAATATGCACCCTTTCTGCCATGGGAGTGCAAAGTACTTCGTGTTTGACTTGATGTAACAGGCGAATCTGGAAGCCAGAAATTGAGTCGTTCAGTGGAATCGACAGTCGACGGTTGTGATAGGTATAGATTGACGGAATGTAGATGCCACCGAAAACTCCTAGTGATACTGCGAAAAGATTCAGCGAGAAAACACTCAGACGAAGTAGGTGCATACTTTGGATGGATTCACCTCGGATTCATCGCCTCGTTTTGATATTCCCGACAAGATTTTCGCCTACAAAGGGCCCGAAAACTACCAGTCTAAACAAGCCTTAGTCGGTGTGGCTGACTGAAAAGTTGGTACACTCACCGCGATACCATAAAATCCCATCGCTGTTTCTGACCTTGCCTGTGCCTGCCTCGGTTATGTCGAGGAAGGAAGTGCAGAGGCCAACATCGTCCAGGGCTTCGTTGGCATATTTTTATTGAACTGAGCAACAAGAGCTTCTGGGGGAGCGACTCCAATGATCGACGGATGAACAGGAATCGTGTCTTCGATGATGGCTGAACAGGACAAACGGACGCGCTTAAGGGGGCAGTTGCAACTGTGGTTATCCGCGCTTAAATAAGAGCCTGTTCAGATACCGCTGGAATTTGCCCGCTGGCGCCAGGATGCAGCGGGGAAAATTCCCGCGCGTCTGCACTGCCACTCGCACACCTATTTTTAATATTATTTTTGGGCAGAAACCACCCGTCGAGTTGCATTGGGGCTTCAAATGTGTCCAATACTTAATGAATCTTGGGTTATTGATCATAAGAAGAGTCAAAATCACTTTGAATGCCTCAGAGCCGTAATTCAGCCATAGAAAGGGATTCAACAGCACAAGTTGAGTGCAAGAGTACACGGGATTCACCCAGGTCGTTACTGGATGCCTTCTGGGGTGAAGTCGCGCGTAAAAATGTAGTAACTGCCATACGCATGTTATAACTATACGTCTAACCAGAAATCTAGAGAATAAATACGAATGACTTCGAAATGCATATGGAGCGGCTGAGAGCCAACCTCATCTTCAGCACAAAAATAGGTGTGCGAGTGGCAGTGCAGACGCGCGGGAATTTTCCCCGCTGCATCCTGGCGCCAGCGGGCAAATTCCAGCGGTATCTGAACAGGCTCTAAGCTTCCTCCTCTTCCGTAGATCCCCAGAATCAATCCGATACTCTCGAAAACCTCGAAATTACACGAAACGGCATGCGCATATAAACATGATTGGTAGAAGGTCTTTGCAGCCCTCTTTTCTCTTACAATTTCACTAGCTGACTAGTGATACTAGAAATGTTCAATTACTGGTTCACCCACATGGTGTCATGTGTTGAAACCTCATACTCCCGGTGAGACTTGGCCATGATACGACTATGGAAGATGTGAGTGATTGCAAGCCTTTTTCGATTATCGGTTGATGACCGCGGCCTATAAAGAGCTATGACACAAAGCGTTGAAATCTCATTGCAACTACTCATAGCCGACTACGAAGCTCAAACTACTTGACCGCCTCTTCAACCCTACTGGCTTCACGCGCCTTGTCGAACACTTTTACCCATCCTAATACACCTTCCACTAGTCTCGATACATCATCTCTTGTGTGTGTTGTGTTTAAGCAGATGCGAACTCTCTCCTTTCCCCTTGGTACGGTTGGGGAGGTAATGGAGTACCCAATAATACCATGGCGTAATCGGAGATGAAGAGAGATGAATTGCCGGAGAAGTGTCCAGGAGGAGCTCAGGAGATGCGGTTTGGAAAGTAGGAGGCAAAGGAAGGGGTGTAATGAGGGGGAGTACTCCGAAAGCTCTGCATCTTCTGTCGGCGGAAGGGCTTCAGCTATCGGGGACTCAGATCCAAGCCCTTCATCCTTCAACCTCCTGGACGAGGTCCTCACCGGCCATTGACTCGTTTCCAGAACGTGCTGGGCTTGGTGCACCATGGACCCATTCTCAGGCATGTCAAATGAACACGGAGCAGCAATAACGCCTAGCTTCGATACGGTGGTGGTATGGATCAAAGATCTCGCGTAGTTGGTCAGGTATCCGACAAGCAACGGGGACGTCGACACAACAGCTATTGGAGAATATGTGAGTATCTACACATCTGTTATGATTATCTGACACCTACCGCCAGCAGCAGCCAGGGCTTTTCCAAACGTTACAAGTCTGCAACAATCCGTGATGGCCTTCAAGCCCTTCAAGTGCTACTCGCCCTCGATCTTTGGGTCCATATACTCCAGTGGCGTGGGCTTCATCAACTATCAGATAAGCGTTTCCTAGGGGGAATAGCTCTTCCAGCACCTCGGTCATTTCCATGAGTGGAGCGACGGTCCCTTCCATGCTATATAGGCTCTTCACGGCAAGAAACAGGGAAGACCTCCCTGTCTTTAGCCGAGATGCCAGGGTATCGGTCGCGTCGCAGTTTTCGTTTCGAAAGCGATTCCAGAACATCGCACAGCACCGGCACGCTATCACGTGTAAACATGACATCGCTGGTATACTTAAATGTATCCGTTATACACGACGACATCGCCGGTTGGGGGTAATGGGGAGAACAGGCTGATATTGGTATCATAACCGGGGTTGAAGAGAAGTACGCCTCTCTCCTCCCCTAAAAAGGTGTACTAATCACTATGCCGAGGATCTCTGGACAATAATCACGCCTCTAACTTCAAGTGGTCATGGACTGTCGTGTTGACTAGCAGTCGCGAACTACGTGAACCGAGGATATATAAGGAATGGTTCAAATTCTCCAGGAGCTGGGAACGGAGTCTCAATGATTGTAATAGAGAAGGGAAGTCATTGAATGTGAAGTAAACACGTTGGGTGCTGCGAGCTGGTCGTAGAATGCTAAGAAGTGTGCTTCGTCTCGCACGGGAGTCGAGTTTCTCCGACCTTCAATTGGGGACAGACATTTGTCGCAGAGGTATAGCTTAGACGAAACGTGGGTATAGGTCTGGAGACCGTCTTTTGAAGCATGCAGCCCAGCTACCTATGTGAAGACGCTTGCACTGATACTTTCCACTAGAGCAATCGCTATGGCGGTATCATCCTTGGTTCTCGGGAGGGAGAACTCAACTGACTCTGATCTTCGAAGAAATGCCGAGTTCTGGCAATTTCATAGCTAATTTAGTACGGGTAGCTGGCCCTTCGATCCCTTTGCCCATTTCATCTGGACTTCTCAGCTGTCGGCAGGCCGATTAAGCCCCATCTCTTTCAATTTGACCTCTGGTATTCGCCTCATCAAACTTTCCATACGCAACTTCAGGCACGATTCGATGCGGGTTGTTAGTTGTATCAAGGCGTCGTGTGCTCGGTGGGGTAACGAAACAGTACCCGTACACCGCCCTATATCTGTCACTCCAGAACTCAACTTCGCCGGTCAAGAACCTTAACCTTAAAGGGATATGTGTTCTATCACTTAGCTCGGGACTTGCTCAAGGATGGCAACTGCTTCGATAGATATTTTTAGGGTGAGAATCATCTTTCGCTCACTTGATGAGCGTTAGACAAGCGTAACAACAGATCCTGCAAATTTCACGCTTTCCCAAGGTAATCCATATATGCTCACAGGGTGTGGAGACTAACAGCACCTCATCCCGCGATTCTCCACATTCAACAGGATCGGATGATGATTTTCGCTGTAAGTTGCACACTCAGCGAAAGAACGAGAAACCTTACCCCCGCTCCAACCCATGTTAGTATACCGGATGCTCCATATTACCACAGTTTGTTTCGGAATGGTGCGGCGAACTATATGTCTCAGCACACACATATATAAAGTGCGTATATTCTCTCCTTCAGGTACACGACCCAGCTCGTTTCCAAGATGATTCAAGACCTAGGATACAACAAGGTGAGACGTCACGTACAGCTCAGCAACGAAGTCCTGTCTAATCCTGTTGAATCAGTCTAAGCTAGTTGCTCTCTGGGTATGTTGTTTTTGCCCTTGCTTTCAGAACCTGACAATCTTGCCACACAGGCTGAAACTGTGATATATGGTAGGAGGATTAAATGATCTCGGGCCACCTTTCTTAGTGCTTTCAGGCATAAACACTGTTCTCTTTATCATGTGCGTGTTTGTGTTAGCAACAAACGGTCACGGAAAAAAGGCGTCCAATATCAACAAGCCGCTCCTCATTACCGCGATCATGCTGTATACGCTTTGTTCTGCCCATATCATTAATGATTTAGGCCGAGCAGTCACCGCATTCATTAGCTATCAGGACCATGGAGGTGCCAAGGCTTTCTATAGCCAACTGTGGACTTGGAGCAGCATTCTTCGGGAAGCAGTTTTTGTCGTGACTAAGTTGGGACATCGATATTTATTACGCAGACTATTACTGATTGAATCTTCACTAGTGCTATCGCAGATGGTCTTCTGGTACGTGCTATGCTTTATGGCTTCACAATGGGGATTCAAAACTTGACAGGTCTATCGTCTTTACATCGTGTGGAATTCCAGCATCAAAATCATTGCAGGGCCCTCGATATTACTTGTCGTTGCTACTGGTCCGTTGCAAATCCCGTCTCAGTGCTTCGTCTTCTCACTAGGCAGTCAGCATGTGGAATCCGTGCTGTATGGGGCTTCAGCAATCTTGAACAAGGAGAAGATACCTATGCTGCAGACATCTTCACGTGGGGAATCACGCTGTTTACAATATCGCTCTTCCACAATCTCATCGTCACCAGTCTCATCGGTAAGTTGCTCATTGGAGTGACTTGTTTCAGTCTCTGAAAACTCTCTAGCTGGTCGTATCTGGTGGTACGGTAATAGGATGGCAGCCACTCTGGGTCACAAATGCAAGCGGAAGTACAGCGAGGCGATGATTATAATGTACGTTTGTTTGAGCTCACCTCTGCCCAGCAACTCTGATAACGTGTCATCTCAGTGTCGAGTCAGGAGCGATATCTTCGTTCTGTGTCTTCGTTACCTTAGTCACTTACGCTACAAAGACAAATGGTGTCGTGAGTCCAAGCATTTGACTCTTGAGCGATCCGACTCGCGTTCACAGTGCTAATGATAATCACAGTACATTGCATACGACTCTCTTGCACAAGTCATGGTAAGACATGCAATCCTTTTATGGTCACCGTGATGACGTAGAACTTAGGCATTAAACCCTATCCTTATCATTGTCCGTGTAGGCCTCGGGCTGACCGTCAATGATGCCACATATCAGTCGACGACAAGGAATGCAGACACTGTGCTAAACCTTGCGAGAGCTCGCCTCCAACGGTCAGACTCACTTTCTGGAGTACAAGTCCACAAGGTTACGGAGATGGATACCAGACAGGCAGAAGTGGACAGTATTGAAATCAAGCTCGAGGATTTGTCTCGGTCCCAGAGGTCAGATACGCAGAAATCTGATCCCCCATGTACCTCATCTGCAGCTGCCCGCTCGGAGGACCGCCGTACATAACCGACACCTGTTGATGCATCACGAGCTCATTCTATGCCAGACAATTGTATCTGTTTAGTATCAATCATGTATTCAGAATCGTATTTAGGGTTTCGGTTACGTATTTTCAATTCAGGCTTCGTGGCCGAGCCTATGACCTCACCAGGAACAGCCACTGGCAGGAACAGGTTGCGTGTGACAATTTCGACCTCTCACTTGTCACACCACAAACGCCATGAATGCGATACATTCTTTTAGTATATATATATAATCCACTTTTTCGCCCCGCCAGTCTCACACGATACATCTCTGAAAGATACCACCAGTAATGACTCTTCTGTACGTGTCTCTTCGTTTTAACGAATATTATTCATTCCGTTTTTGCATCCAGCTGTGTTGCTATAACAATCGCAGTCCTAGCGATTATCCTGTCCACATCATGTAGAACTCGAATGCCACTACCGCCATCTCCCCCGCAAACTATCATTCTTGGCAATCTGCAAGATTTTCCAGATCTGACGCAAGCATTTCTGGTATTCACCAACTGGGCTCAAAAATATGGTGTGTCGCACCCTTTTTACCAGAATGATGCATGTGCATCTCATATATCGATATCCTTTCCAGGTCCCATCTTTCACTTACGCCTGGTCAACAAATATCTCGTTGTCCTAAATTCAGGAAAAGTTGCATTTGACTTGCTTGAAGCACGGTCCAGCATTTATTCCGATCGACCCCACACCGTATTCGACCATCAAGTTGCTATGCGACATCATAACATGTTCAGGATGTGCATCGACCATCCACGGTTCCGAATATATCGCCGGATGATGAACTCTGGAATAGGTCCCCAAGCTATGCAGGGGTACCGTTCTCTTCAATTTCAAGAACGAGACATCTTGTTACGAAATCTAGTGGATAATCCCCAGGACTTCATACCCCATCTCCGAAGGTGAAGCATTCAGTTTTCTGTTCTCACCAGCTTCTCATCCACTTTTTAAAGAAATGCAGGCTCCTTTATCTTGAAGTTAACTTACGGATACGATGTCAAGTCCAACTGTGACGAATTTCTTGATCTGATAGAAAACGCCTTCCGATTTGAAGCAAAAAAACTGAGTCGACCATTCATTGTGGAGTATCTTCCCTTCTGTAGGTGCTTCTCACGGTATGACCTGAGGTTGTTATGCTCACCAATTTCACCCTCAAAGTGCGCTTCTTCCCATCTTGGTTTCCTTTATGTGGTTTCAAAAAAGTGGCCGAGGAGCTACGCGCCACCCAGGTCGAAGCGATACCATTTGCGTGGTCTAAAGGCCTGATTGTAAGTTCTCCGCCGACACAGGAGATGTGGATTCTATTGATCTATATCACCAGGAATCTGGGAACTATGTTGATTCGTTTATTTCCCGCTTTTTGCTTCCGGAAGACGGGAGTTGCATCAGCGAAGAAGATCAGGATATCCTCAAATGGTGCGCCCACGCAATGTACATTGGCGGCGGCGATACTGTAAGCCCAAATTAACACGTCTCAGTGAGTGATAATGATTCGAGTTCCCGATATAGATAGTATCCGCAATGACAACCTTTTTCTACACTATGGAGATGTATCCACATATCCAGGAAAGGGCACAAGCTGATATAGACAAAATCACTGGCGGTGAACGGCTCCCCACTCCTGAAGATGAAGCTCAGCTACCTTACATAACTGCAATCATCAAGGAGACTTTGCGCTTCGCACCTGTAGCGCCTCTTGGTATGCCGTTCTGCCGTCTCTCATCCTCTCTCAGCTCACCATAGTCGATCATTACCCTCAGGTTTGAACCATCGCGTGATGGAAGACGACGAATATGGAGGCTATCGGATCCCCAAAGGATCTGTGATCATTGGGAACATCAGGTATACTAGACTCTTGCGTCATGGAGATCTTGCTCTCTAAGTACCCGTTAGAGCGATCACACTAGATCCCGAACTATACCACAATCCTGAGAAGTTCGATCCCGAACGACATCTTGGAGAACACTCGGAAACCGACCCATACAAGTTTGTGTTCGGCTTTGGGCGGTAGGCAATTACCACGGAAGATAGCAGTATTTATTCTCACATTCATTTTCTAGGAGGTCATGTCCAGGAAGCTACCTTGCAGAAAGAATTCTATTTTTGAATATTACAAGCATTCTCGCTCTATTCAAACTCGAGAAATGTGTGGATATCACCGGGAAGGTCATCGAGCCAAGAAAAGAATTTTATGGAAGCGTGACAATGTGAGCCTTCGTTGCTTCAACTGAAATTGATTTCTGAATGATGATATCCAGCCATCTCAAGCCCTTTCCTTGTAAGATAAGCGTGCGATCGGCGGTTTTGCTGTCCGCAATTTCTTAGCGTCGTTGTAAATCAATGCTTTTGTACACAACGCAGTCTTATAGTGTTGCTCCGGAATAGTAATGAAGAATACAATACCCGAGAATAAATGGAGGTGTAAGGATGCTTACCTCTATATTTTTTACTCTCCTGTAAGCAGACGGAATGTATACCCTTTTGAGGTTTTTTGGTGGCGGCGATTTTGTTAGACGTTCGCGAATTGGAGTTACATATTGAACGCTCTGATGTACAGTCGTCGGCGCGAAAAATGAAGTTGACGTTACACGCCCTAATTTGGTAGTAAATTCACATCTGGCATATACTGTAAATGCCAGATATCTATTTTCCTCCGGGTATTTTCACTAATGCCAGCAGCCACGGTCCAGGAGAAATGATACTACCAAAAGTATCAGAAAAAAGTACCACCTCTTTGGGGGTCGTTTGTTTGACCTCGTTCATTTTGGCGCCGATGAGAACAACTATTTTTTTTTGCGCCGACTGTACATAGTTCTGTGGATATAGAGGTGGAACGCCACTTGTGTAGGGGAGTGCTGACATTCATAGCATTGCTTGTACCTAGTTTAAATGCGGCCGTAGGCAAGTACGTAGCACTGGAAGGTTCACAAGCTGTAGAAAGGGATACTGCATATTGACCTAGGTAGAAGATACAAAGCCGGATGCGAATGTGTTGGGATAAGTTCAGATGATTTGTCTTTCTTGAAGACATCGAATGGACGTCTTTGTCTTCAGTTCCGACCACCGCCTACCCCCAAACACATCCCTCAATGTTTTCGATACTGTTTTAGGGCTTAAATCGCAACATCGCTCCTTTTCAGATATTACATATGGGAATTTTTATACACAGCTGGAACAGCGAAGAATTTTGGAAGAATTAGTAAGAAGATCAGTAGTGTGAAAGGAGGAGGCACCTGGTAAATCTGCTTGCGTTCTGTACCTTCCAACAACCACCCTGTTGTGTTCGATAGCAGCTATTTGTGCGTGTTTAATCGTTCCTTCAGAGCCACGCGGGTAAGATACGTAGGACCATGAATCAGCAAAGTATCTCACCACTCAGATGAACGACATTCGGCAAAACATTCATACCCTCAATTGACTTAAGCATCGTGATTGCTGCCCAGGCAACTTTGTAATGGTTGCGAGCAACACGCACGATGCATATGTGTGTCATTGGCGAATAGTATTTCACTGTTTACGCGTCGAATAAGGATAGAGGATCTCAACGAAGAGGGCAGCTCACCTGTTAGTGAAAGCCCAACACTACCCCAGCCAGAGTCTCCGAAATGGTTCAAGACACTTTCCTTGATAGCTCCCCAGATGTGCTTCACTTCGACATGGGGTTGTGCTGAAGATTTAGTGGTTTTAACTACACCGTCACTTTGAACGGGAATGAACTCGATTAGAAGCCATCTATTCTAGGAAACTTGTCAACTCGGTCATAGCTTATATAGTGCCATAGATAACATACTTTGAAGCGGACCATTCCTTCCACTGATACTACTTAGGATTACGGTGAAAAGACGACCAAAGAAAGGCGCCCAAGACACTTGGCACCGGGAGCGTGTTCAACGTTCACGTTCAGCGCTCAGCGCCTGAGTCAGCCTCAATTCTTCGTCATCAACCACCATGTCGAAAATCCAACAGCCCTCGAATCAAATAAAGTGAATTTTCTTGTCCTTCTTTGCATGAATATAGAACTCATCTACAAAGTCCCTAAGGTTAACAAATGTCTCCATCGTCCGGCTGAAGAAGGCAGGCAAACGCTTTGAAGTACGTAAATGATATTTGGTTGAAGCGAGAGATTTCTGACGTTTTGGCGTCGGAAAGGTTGCATGTTACAAGAATAAAGTACAAGAGTGGGCGAAAACGGGGTTGTACGTACCGTCCTACCCAAGATTGTAGTGAAATCCCAAGCTCATTCCGGATGATTAGCGAAACCAATCTTGATGACGTCCTACAAATCAGCAGCGTTTTTGTCAATGTTTCCAAAGGGGAGATGGCGAAGCATAATGATCTGCAGAAGGCCTTTGGCACAACTGATGTGCATGAGATAGTCAAAGAAGTGAGCCGTCATATAATTGGGTAACATTAGTATCTAACAATCGATCCCTTCGATTTAGGTTCTGAAGAAAGGCGAAGTTCAAGTGGGAGAAAAAGAACGGGAACACGATCTGTCTTCACTTCGCAAGGAAATTGCGACGCTCGTCGCCGAGAAATGCGTAGACCCATCCACACAACGACCGTACCCGGTTGGGATGATAGAGAAGGCCATGGCCGAGGCCGGGTTTAGCGTCAAGCAGAATAAGAATGCTAAAAGCCAGGTCCGTTTCATGATTGTTTCCAGTCCGTTTCCAAGCTGAACTGAGTCTTATTTTAACAGGTTTCCGAATGCATCAAAGCCCTGCAGTCTGACTCAAACCTTCCGATACAACGGGCCCGAATGAGAGTTCGCGTCACGATGCCCACTGTTGACGGTAAAAGACTGCGAGAAAAGGTTATTGAAGGTGCAGAAACAGTCGAGGACGATGAGATGGGCAAGGATGAATGGGAAGTGGTAAGTCAACTGTTTCGCTCGATTACGGTCAACTTGCTGACACTGAACATAGATCATGTTAATCGATCCTGGTCAGTTCCGCGTCATAAACGAGCTTCTGCAGAAAGAGTGCAAAGGAAAAGGCCGGATTGAGACGATGACCTTTGCGGCAGTCGCTACGCAGTAGACTGGTCAGCGGCGCTATATCTAGAGGTAGTAATGTATTTGTCCAATAAGTTACGATATGCGAACTATACTCTATCTTGCACACGTCCCACCCAGGTCTCCTCTTCCTCTGCACCACCGAATACGGTCCTCCGACCTCCGAGCCCACCTTCTGCCATTCTTTGTCTTTCCCATTTTCTCCTCATTTCGTGAAGCACGAAACTTATCCCAGCCAACATGAGAATCACGCTCAGATCTTTCATGCTCAAAGCAGCTGTTTGGAAGACCGATTGCATAAGTGGCACGTAGACCAGCCCAAATTGCGTTATGGCCGATATCGAGACAGTCGTCACGAGCATCTTGTTTTGAGTAATGCCACAGTTGATACCGCGATTTTGAATGGCCGACACCAGATCGAGGAAGACGAAGCACGAAAATGTCTGGAAGAAGGTCAGTCATAGGGATGTATCAAGGCCAAATTTGAACTCACCATCGTTTGCTCCCTCTTGGACATCCGGTCATCGGACAATGCGAAAACGTACACGAATAAGGTCCCCAACACGATCATAGACGCAGAAAACAGGACACGGTAAAGTAACCTCTGCGTAATGATCGGGGCATTCTTTTTTCGGGGCGGCCGGCGCATTATCGAAGGATCAACAGGATCGACACCGAGACTTTGACTGGGAGGCCCATCCATAAGAATATTGATAAAGAGAATTTGCATGGCGTTGAGGGGGTTACTGAGGCCCAGCATTGTGCTGAGTGTGATGAGGGTAAGGGCTGCGGCAGCTGTACTAAGCTGGAACGAAAGGAAGTTTTGGATATTGTAAAAGATTGATTTGCCTGATCCCGTTTATGAGCATGTCTCTAACACATTTCGAGCAAGTCGGACGTACCCTCCTCGATAGCAAATAGTATCGTGCTGAAGTTGTCATCAACTAGAATCACATCAGCGGCCTCCTTGGCCACGTCCGTTCCACCCTTGCCCATTGACACGCCAATATCTGCTGTCTTCAACGCTGGTGCATCGTTCACTACACAAGGCGTCAACTCGAGTCCTACACAAAATCATATAGTAGCGACTTACCCCCGTCACCAGTCATCGCTACAACTTCGCCTCTACTCTGGAAGGCTTCAACGATGGCCATCTTATGTCTGGGCGTCGTCCGTGCAAAGACAGTAACACTTCCCACTCTGTCTCTCAACTGAGACTTCGTCATCTGGTCGATTTCCTTGCCCGTTAAGCAGTACGCGCGGTCGTGATGCTCTTCGACGTCCCCGTTACCTAGCCCATGTCCATTTCCATGTGGATGATGACGATGACCAGAAGTTCCAACTCTGAGGCCTAATTGTCTTGCAATAGACAACGCGGTCGGCTCTGCATCACCAGTAATCATGACGACCTGGACACCTCCGTTCTGGAGCAGACCAATCGAGTCAGGAACACCCTTTCTTGGGGGGTCGTACATGGCGAGGAAACCGGTAAAGACCAAATTATCTGGTTGTCCAGGTAGAGGAGAGCCTGATCTTGACGTTCCAGGTGTATTCCTTGCACTCGGGGTGGTGCTACTATAGCTATCCACCGAGCCGTATCCGTACGCCATTCCAAGTACCCTTAGACCCCTTGCTGCGACACCCTTTGCTCGCCCCAGAATTGCCGCCTTCATCGTCATGTCCAATCCAGGCGTCGAGCCATCGTTCACGTAGTAATACTTGCACCTCTCCAAAATGCTCTCAACGGACCCTTTGGTGTAATATATTTCCCTGTTTGCATCCTCGCCCGAGGTCACGTACCCGCTGACGGCCATAGATTTCGTCTCCGAATTGAACGGCCGCTCTCCCGTTCGAGTAAACCCATTTCGCAGGTCCACACCCGCACCAGCCCCTAGACCATCAACGACGTCCAAAACGTTGATCAGAGCAACGTCTGTACCCTGACCGACAACGTTACGTTCTCCGCGCCCATACTCTGAGGGCATGATGACAGCATTGTTGCATATTGCACCAATTTCAATCGTCTTCCGGAGAGCGGGTGATAGCCTGATCTCCTCATTTGAGGTTGGATTGAGAGAGACGAACTCGTCTACTGTGTAGCCTTCGGTGACGGTTTGCTCGTTCTTCGTAAGGGTACCTTTGAAGGATATGAACATTTTTATACAGAAAAGAAGAAGAAATAACTCACCCGTCTTGTCCGAGCAAATTACCGAAACACTACCCAGGGATTCGACCGAGTGCAGCTTCTTCACGATGGCTTTCCTCTTCGCCATCCGCAAGACTCCGAGGGCCAATGTCACAGTCGTAACAATAGGCAAACCTTCGGGAATCGCGGCGACTGCAAGAGACACTCCAATCGTGAACATGTCCAACCAACTCCGATGTTGCCAGACCCCAATCAAGCAGATTACACCGATGATGGCGAAAGACATTATGCTCAGCTTCTGCGCGAGTTCGTCCATGCTAAGCTGGAGGGGCGTTCGTTTTTCCTCCACGGAGGACATCAACTCGAAGATAGCACCAAACTCCGTGGATGTACCTGTTGCTATGACTATTCCGGATGCACGGCCATTACGAACGAGGGTACCCATGTAGGCTATGCATGATCGCTCGGCCAGTGCTGCGGGCTCGCCAATGGCACCGTTTGGGCCGCCACCCCAGGGTTGGGATTCAGTGGTCTTTCTCCTTGCTTCGGTCTCGCCAGTGAGTGAACTCTCGTCAATCTCCAAGTCGTGTGCTGAGATGATGCGAATGTCCGCGGGTACGCGGTCTCCTGTGGAAAAAGTGACAAGGTCGCCGGGAACGAGTTCGTTCGCTAGAATGTGATGCGTATTGCCTGAACTGAGTGAATAAAATAGAATTAGCTAAACTAGGGAAAGAGCAGGGAAAAGGGCGCCCGTACCGAATGACATGGCAGTGGTGAGGAACCAGTTTGTTCAGAGCTTCCAGGCTCTTCTCAGACCTACGTTCTTGCACGAATCCAACTGCATTGAAGTGTCAGAATGATTGATATTAAGGGTGCAAGAATGCATACCAGTCAAGACAATGAGCACAGCAACTGTTATACTGACTGCATCGTCGACATTGCCCATTATAGCACTAACGGTAGCACTACCGCAAAGAAGCAATATCAAGGGGCTTTCATAGATAGTTTTGGCGAACTTGAGGAGGACAGGTTCGGGTGTAGCCACGGTGAATTCATTATACCCGTGCGATTGAAGCAGAGCTGGCACGACTGACTCGGACAGTCCATTTGTTGCATCCGTATGAAAAGAAGCTATTGTGTCCTGTGTTTCTTGAGTATCTCTATTGCTCAGGTTGAGAGCGAGAAACACACCTCGACCGACGTATGTGCAAACTTGGCTGATGGGGTATGTTCAAGTTGCCGCTGTTGTTGTGGTAATCTGCCAAGTTCCATACTCTCATCAACCCCGTCCTCTTTGGGTTTCCCTGTTACGAATCCTAGTATCCTGGCCCATAACGATTGTGCTTCATTGGCTATAACCTCTGCTGTTAAATCTGAGCCTTCCGTATGATGTCTCCTCAGCGTGGTGCTGTACGCGAAATGTGAATCCGCATCTGGTGTCGGTCTCAGTCTCGAGTTTGGGTTTGAAAGTAATCGTCAAGACGAGGGAAATAAGCCGAGGCGGGGGGGAAGCTGAGCGGCAGAAGTGGGACTGGTTGTGAAATACGCTGGCAGAGAAGCCGATAGGTGTGATTGGCAGGTATATATGAGGATGTTTGTTGGTATGCTGGCGTTCTTTTACGCTCGTAAGACTGTGGACCGCCGAGGGACGTGACTCTAGGATGGTTCATGAAGCAGAGTTTTGGCGAGCCAAAATTAACGCGTGCGTGTCACTTTCTCATTTGAACCACCATCTTCTCGCGCGTCTCCATCAATATTCCTCTCCTCCAAAGGAAACTCAAGCAACATATTCATGATTATTTCCTTCATGACTGTGTATTGATTGCAAGATGACGAATAATAGTCGAGGATACAGCAAGGATATTACAAGTGTTCGACGTTCAAAGTCTAGTCAGTGATGCACAGAAGCATTAACGGCCTCGGTGTTTAGACTTCTTCGCTGTTGCATCCGAACGTAATTGCTATTTCCTGTGTTTTCACCTTGTTCACTGGTCACAGACTCAGGTCATATTCACATAGCACCATTGCCCAATGTCGTTTTCGAATCTAGAATTCGGCATAAAACAATCATTTGAACCGCATCCGCCGGCCTTAGACCTGACTTTTACACCACGGTCCGAATCCGAACCTCGCATTTCCTGGGAGTTCGCCTCTGTAAGTAGAGGCACTCGTAATTTGAAACAATGTTGAATGACCAACATACAGCCGCAGTATGCCGTGGGTTGTACTCCAGCTTCCCCGCAACGCCCGTACTCGTGATTGCCTCCCCAGGTCATAAGACACCGGTTGTTCCTCTTCCCCACATTCAAAACGCTCAATCTGACCGACGGACCGTCATTTCCGTGTGGTTTTAAACCCATCCAATCCCTATAATTCCGGTGAGAAGCTGGAACAGGACGCGTTGTGGTGGCTATTTAAAGTACGCGTGCAAATTCTCAATTCCTAGGTTCCATTCCTCACCATGGCTTCACCACTTGCAGGCGGTTCCACCCCACGTCTCAACGACTCGGACAAGGCGGAGAAGGCAGAAATCGAGCAAATTGAACGCACGCAGACCGAGCCCATCGCAGGTGCATGGGCTTCAGATGGGGTCCGTGACGTTGAGCAGAAACGTCCTGGCTTTCTGGGATTCTTTCTCAAGAAAGACCCGTCTCCAGAGTTTGTTGCTGATGTAGCCAAGATGAACGAGACAGAACTGGACCTCAAGGAGGTGAGGAGAATTGAGAGGAAGATTGACTGGTTGATTATGCCCTCGCTGGCTATCTGTTACATGGTGAGTTGTTCCTGACCTCGATCGTGTGGTTTTCATGTCACTGACTACTCCTAGTTCTATTACGTGTATGTCCGAGAGCTTCTTAACACCGTCTTGAAGTCTGATGGATTACTGAGGCTTTAGAGATAAGACCACGCTTTCCTACGCTGCTATCTTCGGGAGTGAGTGTCGTTACTTGTGTAACATTCCATTTGTTAACATCTCCTTTAGTTAAAAAGGATCTCAAGCTACAAGATAATGAATATGTGAGTGTGCCACCTGCTCTTACACGAGGGTTGTGGCTGAAGCAACTTCCAGAGTTGGCTATCCAGTCTATTCTATTGTATGTTTGCGTCCTAGACTCTGTGGTACTCCTCATTCATCAGAAGCCTTCGTTCTCAGTCGGATGGCTAGCATGGGCGCTCCCTACCAACTTACTGATGCAAAAGTTTCCCCTGAACAAGTACCTCGCCGCTAACGTAAGCCATTTGTACACTTTGCATTTCAACAACTGAACTTGTAACACAGATATTCATGTGGGGTGTTCTTCTCATGTGTCAAGCAGCATCGCGAAACTTCACCGAACTTGCCGTGCTTCGTATTCTGTCCGGGGCCGCTGAAGCGACAGCAGACCCGGCCTTTGTTCTCATAACGGCGACATGGTACACGAGGAAGCAGCAACCAACCCGGATAGGCTATTGGTATCTGTGAGTAACCTTCCTTGATGATGTACTCGGATCTCAAGGGACCTTTGCAGAGCAAATGGACTGGGAATCGCTCTAGGTGGCCTCTTTGGCTATGCTATCGGACATGTACGCGTATTGACCACTCTTATCCTCTTCATAGTACTGATGTCGTATCCTAGATTCAAGGTATTTCTTTCCGACCTATGTTCCACGAGCGTCGTATAACCAGCTTTCAGGCGCTCTACCCTCCTGGAAGTACGAGTTCATTATCATCGGCGCCTTGTGCTCTGCATGGTCGATATTCTTATTCATCTTCGTACCCGACTCGCCATACCATACGCATTGGTTCACCCGAACGGAGCGTTTGATGATTGTCAGTAGGAAGAAGGATGACCAAAACATTGGAGAAACGCGGAAGTCAGTCCTTTTCCGAGCGTGCAATGATATGCCAGATCACTGACGTCGCCATGTAGGTTCCAGCCAAGCCAGGCATTGGAAGCGTTTATGGACATCAAGACATACCTGTTTTTCCTATTCGGTTTCACGGCAAACGTTCCAAATGGCGGGACTTCCAACTTGTAAGCGGACATTGTCTCTTGATGTCAGTTTGTTGATGAGCTTCACTATCCTATGCAGCGGTACACTCATCGTGAAAGGATTCG
The DNA here is from genome assembly GCA_037176845.1 of Paramarasmius palmivorus. Lineage (NCBI taxonomy): Eukaryota > Fungi > Basidiomycota > Agaricomycetes > Agaricales > Marasmiaceae > Paramarasmius > Paramarasmius palmivorus. Next base: position 51,491 of record JAYKXP010000162.1, read on the forward strand.
GTTTCAACACTCTGGAAACCACTTTGATGCAGATTCCCTATGGTTTCGTCATCGTTGCCTTCATCCTGGCTGCCATCTTTTTGAACCACAAGCTCCCAAAGGGATATCGAACATACCTCATGGCGGCAACCAATGCCCCGACAGTCGTTGGGTTCGCGATGATTGCTTGGTGTAAAGGAACGCCTGCCAGGTTGGCGGGTTACTGTGAGTAATCCTATCTCAATGGCAATTACCCTCTTGTTGATTTACCGTGCGTAGGGCTGACTGGCGCCTCTAACGCGACTTTTGTGTTGGGGCTGTCGCTTGTATCCGGTAATGTCGGAGGACATACTAAGAAAGCTATTGCAAGTGCAGCAGTGTTCTTGGGTGTCGCAGCAGGGTGAGCGTGCTCTTTGATTATTCGACTCGTTCTTACCATTCCACAGCAATATCGTTGGACCTTTCCTCTTTTTCGACCGAGAGGCGCCCACATATTTCACAGGTGTTATAGCTTGCCTCGTCTCCCGTGCCTTAGAGGTGAGCAGAGAATACCTCATTCTACCTTGGGCAAGATCACCAATGAGTTCATAGATCGTGGTTATTCTTCTCCTACGTGCCGTCTTTGTTATCGGCAACAAACGACGGGATAAAGCTGTGGCTGAAGGCAGGGTCGAATATGACGCCAACCGGACCGGTTTGGAGGACCTTTCCGACTGGAAGAATCCTGCTTTCCGCTACATCACATAGAGGGCTTCTGCTCGTATTCTACCCGGGAGATAGTTTTTCTTGTACAACACTTTTCAGTGATCCCTTTCAATGCAAGATTCAAAAGCCAATAGCTGTGATTCATTGGAGTGACAAAAATCAGGATTGGCGTCGGCTCTCCGTGACCGGGTTTATTCGGACAACCGTCAGAACGTCTTCAAGCTCCGTGTATACATCATAGAGCTACAATGCCTATACTCCCCTCATATAGTAGCGTAGCGTAGACTAGCATTGAACCTAATATGTGCAAAAGTTGTTTTTTCAGATGTTTTTTTTTCGGAGCAATGACAGTGACATGCGCTGGCATCACGTCGTTGCATACATAATCACCAGCTACCACCTCTTGTTTCCTAACCACCACCATCTAACTACCGTAGCTCAGTCTACGTGTTCATCATGTTCTCAAGGCAAGTCCTTCGACGTCTCCCAGTTCCTGTCAGGTCTAGGTCTGGGCTCGTCGTCCTTCCTTCTCCCCATATCCATGTCTCTCGCGTGCAGGCCCGACGTGTAATGGCAACTGCTGCCAAAGCACCTTCCCCAAACGACATTTTTGCAAACGGCACAAATGCTTATTATGCAGAAGAGATGTACAAGTGCTGGAGAGAAGACCCCAAATCAGTTCATCCCTCTTGGAATGCCTACTTCTCGGGTATGGATAAAGGCCTCTCAAGTGCTCAGGCTTTCCAGCCTCCCCCGAGCTTGGTTGCACCTCCTGCGGATGGTGCACCAGCGTTACATGCTACATCTGGCGGAGCTGAATTGGATGTCCATCTCAAAGTACGTGTTTGCACTCTTTGAAAATGACTCGATACTAATACCGTGTAGGTCCAACTCCTCGTCCGAGCATACCAAGTTCGTGGCCACCACGTTGCCGAACTCGATCCCCTTGGAATTCTCGATACCGACCTCGCAGATGTTCGTCCACCCGAACTCGAATTAAGCCGGTACGGCTTCACGGAACGCGACCTTGACAAGGACATCACTCTTGGTCCCGGTATTCTTCCTCATTTCGCTACAGAAGACCGTCGCACGATGAAACTCGGAGAGATCATCAAACTTCTCAAACGTATCTACTGCGGTGCTGTTGGAATCCAGTACGTCCACATCCCGGATAAAGACCAGTGCGATTGGATCCGGGAGCGCGTTGAGATACCTAAACCATGGAACTACACCGTCGAGGAGAAGAGGATGATTTTGGATAGGTTGATTTGGTCAGAGAGTTTCGAGAAATTCATCGCTTCCAAGTACCCCAACGAGAAGCGTTTCGGTCTCGAAGGTTGTGAAGCTCTCATACCCGGTATGAAGGCTCTCATTGACCGGTCCGTCGAGAATGGGGTCAAGCACATCACGATGGGTATGCCTCATCGTGGACGTCTCAATGTCTTGGCCAACGTCATTCGTAAACCCATCGAGGCCATTCTCAACGAGTTCAGTGGTGCAGAGGACGACGAACCTGCCGGAGATGTCAAGTACCATCTTGGAGCGAACTATGTTCGTCCTACTCCCTCTGGAAAGAAGGTCTCCCTGTCACTCGTTGCGAACCCGTCGCATTTGGAAGCAGAGGACCCGGTTGTGTTGGGAAAGACTAGGGCCATCCAGCACTTTGAAGGCGACGAAGTAAACCACACCACCGCCATGGGCGTTCTCCTGCATGGTGATGCCGCTTTTGCCGGTCAAGGTGTCGTCTACGAAACCATGGGATTCCACAACCTTCCTCACTACGGTACTGGCGGAACCATCCACCTCATCGTCAACAACCAGATTGGTTTCACCACCGATCCCAGATTCTCTCGTTCTACTCCCTACCCATCCGATATCGCAAAGAGTATCGATGCACCCATCTTCCACGTCAACGGCGATAATGTGGAAGCCGTGAACTTTGTGTGTCAGTTGGCAGCGGATTACAGGGCCAAGTTCAAGAAGGATGTGGTTATCGATATTGTCTGTTACAGGAGACATGGACACAACGAGACCGACCAGCCGATGTTTACCCAGCCGAGGATGTACGAAGCCATCAAGAAGCAACCTACACCCCTCACGCAGTACAGCAAATTCTTGGTTGGACGAGGAACATTCACCGAGAAGGATATCGAGGAACACAAAAAATGGGTATGGGGAATGTTGGAGAAGGCCGCTGCAGGCGCCAAGGACTATGTTCCTACGTCAAAAGAATGGCTGAGTGCCTCTTGGCAAGGGTTCCCCTCGCCGAAACAACTCGCAGATCAGACTTTACCCACTCGTTCGACTGGTACCTCTGAGGAAACACTCAAGCGAGTTGGAAAGGTCATTTCCTCGTATCCCGAGGGCTTCAACGTGCACAATAACCTCGCTAGGATTCTCAAGACGAGAGGGAAGACGGTTGAGGAAGGCGAGAATATCGACTGGAGTACAGCCGAGGCATTGGCATTTGGAACACTTGCGCTGGAGAAGATCCATGTCAGAGTCAGTGGACAGGATGTCGAGAGAGGAACGTTCTCCCAAAGACATGCGGTGTTGCACGACCAAAAGACTGAGGCACAGTATGTTCCTCTCAACGACCTAGGCAGCTCACAGGCGAGGTTCACGGTCTGCAATTCGTCGCTGTCTGAGTTCGGTTGCTTGGGCTTCGAATTGGGATACTCCCTCGTCTCACCAGACTCTCTGACTGTGTGGGAAGCCCAATTCGGTGATTTCGCGAACAATGCACAGTGTATCATTGATCAGTTCATCGCGAGTGGTGAGAGGAAGTGGTTACAGCGCACGGGTCTTGTAGTCAGCTTGCCCCATGGATACGATGGACAAGGGCCGGAACACAGTAGTGGAAGGATAGAACGGTTCCTGCAGCTTTGCGATGACCATCCTCATATCTTCCCAAGCGAGGAGAAGTTGGAGAGGCAACATCAGGACTGTAACATGCAGGTTGTATATCCTACGACACCAGCCAACTACGTATGCGTTTTTCTTTATTCTTTCCAGACGATTGCTGATGAGTTTGATTCGATAGTTCCACGTTCTTCGCCGTCAAATTCACCGTGACTTCCGGAAACCACTCATCCTCTTCTTCTCCAAGTCTCTCCTTCGACACCCTCGTGCACGGTCGGACCTTTCTGAAATGATCGGCGAGACGCACTTCCAGAGGTACATCCCTGAACCCCATCCCGAAGAGCTCGTGAACCCGGAGGACATCAAGAGGCATATCTTGTGTACAGGACAGGTGTACCATACACTTTTGGCAGCACGTGAAGAGAGAGGAATCAAGGACGTAGCAATTAGCAGATTAGAACAGCTTTCACCGTTCCCCTATGACTTGGTAAGTCTAGAGTGTATCCTCTGCACGTTTACCTGGCGGCTGATATTATTTACAGGTGACACCCCATCTGGACAAATACCCCAATGCAAGCTTGTACTGGGTGCAGGAAGAGCCTTTGAACAACGGTGCATGGAATTATGTTGGACCTAGAATATATACTGCTGGTCAACAGACGGAGCACCACAAGGGCAAGTATCCAAGATATGCAGGACGAGAGCCAACGAGTAGTGTCGCTACTGGCTCAAAGACTCAACACAAGAAAGAGATTGAGCAATTCGTCAACGCTGCCTTCGATTTGTCTTCGTAGACGGACTGTTATTTCATTCTAAAATGTTTTGTTTGTTTGTTAACTATAACTCAAGTAATACGAATTCTAAGTAGCTGTTTCATGTATGGATGGATGAACACCCCGCATTTTCCGTTGAATCCGCTGAGCATTGTTCCGGGTGAGTAGCCCTGAGAAAGAATTGTCCGGTTGCTTCTCCGCGTATAAAGAGCACCGGAAATCGACTGTTTTCCCCATGATTTCCCGTTTCCCCAGACTCTGCTTTAAGCACCGTTTTCTCCATACTACCACCAGTCATGGAGGCGGGATTCCCCCGCCATTGCAAGGCATCAAAATTCTCGACCTTACTCGCGTTCTTGCAGGTCCAACGGCCACTATGCTCCTCGCCGACCTTGGCGCCGACGTCATCAAAGTCGAACAAGTAGGCAAAGGCGATGATACACGCACTTGGAATCCGCCAGCCGCTCCTCTTCTTCCTTCTTCTTCCCAACCACCAGGCTCCGAAAATCTTCCGCCAGAGTCGGCATACTTCCTTGCCATCAATCGCAACAAGAGGAGTATAACGGTTGATTTCAAGTCTCCTAAAGGGTTAGAGATCATAAAGAAGTTGGTTGCACAGAGCGACGTGTTGGTGGAGAACTACATCCCAGGAAAGCTGGCAGAAGTCGGGTTAGGTTGGGAAGACTGTAGCAAGATTAATGAAGGCCTCGTTTATGCTTCAATTACTGGGTATGGTCAAACTGGGCCGTACGCAAAGAACGCTGGATACGATGTCATCATTGAGGGAGAAGCTGGGTTGATGCATATGTGAGTTTGATCTGCTCTTTAATCAAGCTATGCGGCATGCTCACTTTCTCGTAGCACCGGCGAACCTGACCGTCCACCGTCCAAAGTAGGTGTCGCTGCTACGGATATTGCAACGGGTCTTTACACGCACGGAGCCATAATGGCAGCTCTCCTCGGTCGTCAGAAGACAGGAAAAGGCTGTTGGATCGATGCTAATTTGTTTGAGTGTCAGGTCAGTCCTTTGCCAACCATATCCTATGCGACACTCATGCAGAAAACAGATCGCCGGCCTAGCAAACATTGCGTCCAACTACCTCATTGCAGGTCTGGAAGCTACCCGACACGGTACGGCGCATCCTTCCGTCGTACCGTATCAGGTATTCCCGTGTAAAGATGGTTTTATAATGATCGGGGCTGGAAACGACAAGCAGGTAATCTCCTCAATGCATACTCTTTGAGATGTGACACTAATTCCCACCATAGTTCAAGACGCTTTGTACCAACGTTCTCTCTATCCCATCACTCCCAACCGATCCAAAGTTCTCCTCCAATGCAGCGAGAGTTCAGAACCGCGAAGAATTGATCAGGATTATAGAGGGCGAGTTCAGGAAGGAAAACAGAGACTTCTGGCTGGATAGGTTTAAAGGAACTGGGTGAGTAGTTTATCTCGTTTTGTCTGGAGCCCGGCCACCTATAAGGTCGACGCGACCTTTCTGAGACCCAACGTGTTTCGACGCGTCTTTCGTATCTTTCTTTCCGGTTTCCTCGCGTTACCTCTATCTGGAACCCTTTTTAATTCTTTTGCTAACATGCCACACTCGGAAACAGAGTTCCTCACGGCCCAATAAACAACATCTCTCAGACATTCAACCATCCACAAGCTGTAGCCAGAGGTGTTGCGCTCGAAGTAGAGGTATGCATGACCCTCGTTTATAATCCTTCCCCCGGACACTAAAGCACTTCGTAGCATCCCCGGACGGGTCCCATAAAACTTGTCTCGCCTCCAATATCCTACAACGGCAAGAAGATGCAAGTCAGGAGACCGCCACCTTGGCTATCGGAGCACACGGAGGAGGTATGTTCTTTTTAGTTTTGGATTCTTGCTCCGCCTTGTTCTATCCTACGTGCCCATCTTTACTTCTCACATTCATCTTCAATTCTTGTACTTCTCACTTCCGACGACTTCTTACGCACAATCTAGGTACTTACAGAGCTCGGGTACACCAAGGAAGAGATTCAAGAGATGAGAAAGGATGGGGTCGTTTGAGCGTACTACGCGATTTCAAACTATCGGATCTGTGTCCTGGAACTTGGGTGTATGGAACGAAGGATATAGGAAAGAATCATGGATTATGGATTAAGTACCCAAGTGTGAATGGCTGGGAAACAAGAAACCTTCATCGAATAGTACGTACTTCGTTCAAATGACTCCCAGGAACCCTCATTCGACCATCTTTCGCACTTGTTTTCCACGCGTCCCGTTCATGATCAAGGAAAGTGGCTATCCTGATGGATTCTCCTGTTGATGATCGTCGCTCCGGGATCCATTGTCGTTCGTTTCGTATTGCGTCGTACGAGATCTATTTCACAGCATCTCAAATCCATCGGTGTATCGTGGATACAGTAATACGAGACCACCGAGAGTGGCAACAGATGCAGCTACGCGCCTTCCTTCGCGACAAACACGATTTCTCATCCTCGCGCTGAACTCTGCTGCTAGACAACCAAGGAACCCGATCAAAGAGGCTGCACATCCTACGACTCTGGTGATTGACCTAGGAATATTTTCGTTCACCATGCTATGATCCCATGATCCCTGCTGGAGACTTAATGATAAATTGCAATGCTGTTTGATGGTTCAATGTTGGTATAAACGACGCTGCAATGTACGGTGGCTTTCAACTAACCAGTTCTTGCGTTTTCACATCCGCATCTCACCTATCGCATGTCATCCTCCCAGATATCAATGGCCACCACCAGAGTGTTCTCCATTAACCTTCGCCTGGCCCGAGTTTTCACTCTGCTCAGTGGGATCAGCACAATCGTCAGCGCAGGGATGACCGCAGCAGTGAATAAACCAATCCTCTCCCATCTTGCAATATTCTTCGCCCTGTTATCTGGAATATTCACCGCAGTCCTGGGCATCAAAGCATGGTAGGTACTCTCATCATTCCCCGACTCTAACCATCATTGACATTTTGTACCGTGTTTTCCAGCCGATTCCAGGAATCACGGTCCTATGTGATGAACATCTCGACGAAGAGAGCGTGATCCAGTTAACGATCAACACGGACGTCCGTGATGCAGACACGAATTCTCACCTATCGCCGTTGATCTCCCTACCCTCAGCGGCAACGTCATTCTACATGCATGTAGCCATTCTTCCACAACACGACTCGCCAGTGACCTTGACCTGCTTGCATGAATTCACGACGATCGATTTCAATGCGGTCCGAAGCAGGATTCGGAGAAGAGGTACTGGTCTCATTGAACCTCGAAAAAGTGATGCAGGGACACAGGAACGTCGCTCAAAAACATATAGATTTTTAACGAAAGTACGTGGGTTTTCTTAGATCGTTTTCTGAGCTGCGTGTTGATGTCCAAACCGTCTAGGTACGATTCAATTGCAACGCCGGCGAAGGGTAGAGCTCGCCAGACAAGACAGCTCTAATCACAGATACCGAGCGCCCCATCTACCGTTTGGAGCGGCTGGCGTCGGGCTGGACCCTGTTAACCAGGACAATCAGGCCGAATGCTAGCTGTTACGCTTGGAGTTGCTCCGAATCCTTCATTATCTTACTGTCACGCCTGCAGTTTCAAGACGATTACCTCTGGGAATCGACTCGGAGCTTTCTAGCCAAAGCCTCGGTCCAACGATGCGGTGAACCCGCGTTATCCACGTTCACGGACTTCTGCCGCCTCCGGAGAAGCACAGAAGAGCATATATTTATTTCGGTGCTCCTCCAACTACTTTCACCCGGAGTAGTCGGGCGAGTATCGAGTATACCCATTTCTACCTCGTTCGCTTCATGTCACTGTTCATTAGAGACTCTCATTTCAATACCCAGTCTATGACCTACCTGTCAAACGCTTTGTTCCATCATAAAATTTGGACAGGGAGCTACGTGATCCCGAGTTCGGCCTTCGAAAAAACTGGAAAAGCCCGTGATGTTTTGAATGATACGTGATGAAATGATAGATGCGAGGGGCTCGAATTCGTATAAACCCAGGTGAACACCACTGATCCCCCATTTCTTTCCTTCCCCATACCCACCACCGCACACAATGCCATCTACCTCCAGCCTTCGCCCAGCCCAGCTATTTACGCTTCTGAGCGGATTTACTACAATCGGTGGGGCGGCATTGGATGCTTTCGATACGAAGAATCCAATTTTGGATGGCTTCGCGGCTTCATTTAACATTTTATCTGGCGTATTCACCCTCTTGGGGGTTTTTACATAGTAAGCCGTTATATCCCGACCATGATTTTTCGAGACCAGATCTCCATATAACGCGAATTCAATTCCATAGCTGCCATGCTACTTGGCGGTGGATGCATATCGGAGAGGTGATGAGGAGAATCAGCTTGAGACCGACGTTGCTATTGGCAACGGCGACAATAGTGGTCAAAGTCATCGTTTAGTCTGTATACCCTCGCCTGAGAGGGTAGTATTCCCCAGCGATAACATTTGCAGCCATGGGCAGCCCAGTCACAATCCCGACGGGATCGACAACACACCTTCAGAATGTGTGGCTGCCTCAGCATCGGATGTAACCAGTCCGGTATCGTTAGTAGAAAGTACAAGTAATACTCTCCGACATGATTCGACTCGACCAACTGTAAACGTTGATCACAAAACTTGTGACGACGTCGACGCTGTTTGGGATCGGAACTCATGTCGCCGATTTGTGTTATCAATGTCCTTCGATATCGATGATCAATATGAACAAGACTGGGCCCAGAGGCACCAATGGTACCGGCCATTCGCATTTGATACATCCTGGTTTCAGACGTGAACTCGAGAAGACCAAGTCCGATGTGGATATGTCGAAACGGTGAGCACCTTGAACGACTGTCCACCTGCCAAAGGAAGTCGCCCTAGGCTCATGCGCCGGGGTACCATATGAATAATGCTAGCAGGCAGTGGTTACAGTGTTGGTGAGTCGTCGAATACTTTCTCTCTTGCAGCTCCAGTCTATGATCGTGAGATGTAGCTGATTGTTGTAGTTGTATGTTGAAATAGGCAAAATGTTGGTATTAAAAGCACCGATAAGGCATCAAGGCGGTGAAGGCAGTTGTATATTATTTATTTCACTTGCAGACGATAAGTTTTCCCGAATTTCTTTGAGAACTTGGTACTCGACATGTACTTAGTGTATCTGCTTTGACGATATCTGTTCCGGGTCTGTAGTAGGTAGAGATATAATGAATCAGCAATTGTAGAAACAGTAAATAAAGGAAGAAGGAACCTAAACATACTGAAGGTGTTGATACGGTGTGAGTGCACCAGAGGTTGTTTGGGTGGTTCGAGGCGTTCGAGTATGTCCTGCCATGCCTGTGGGTTCTTTGAATACGGCCTCCATAAGATTCACTCCTCCGTTATCCAAAGCAGCCCCTTCCTATCCTACCCGCAAGCCCCATTAACCAACTTGATGCACCATATCCCAATACAGCGTCGAGCACTTGCAGAACTGGGCGAGTCGCTTGCCCTTCGTTCTTCAAAGCTTCTTCATGTCAACGTCTGGTAAACAGGAACGTCTGTTAAATGGGTATCAAAGGAAGACTTTTCAAAGTGCTTGGGAATCGACAAGGTCGAAAATGACTGATAAGTAGCTGAAGAGGTCATCGTGTAAGTAATGTTGAGAAGAGGAATGCATCAGTATGTTGACAAATAGCATTCCGGCATTTTTCGGCATTTTCAGCATTTTCGGCATTTCTACATGCTAAATGCCAAATGTCAAAATGCTCCCTTCTACGCTAAACTTGAACGACGCTTTGCAAGATATGATTTTACATGAATACTACAAGCCTATTGAATAAAGCCATGGGATGCGTGATATGCAAATTTGTTGACATGAAAGCCCCGAAACCTGTGAAATATGATTATACCTAACTCGAAATCTTTTTGTGTCATTCACTTGATTACTTGGATGTTTTCCACTGTAAAAGGCTTAGGTGTGTAAGTTAAGAGTATAACTACTCGTATCTGGGCTTCAACTTTGTTTACTTACCAGAATTCTACAGGAGGACATTGCTCAAAGGACACACAGTAGGCTACCATGCTACATTTCAGCATGTCGGCATTTCGGGAGGCAGGACACTGCCGAAATAGTGACGTAGCATTTCGGAAAAACCGGCCTACCACGTAGCATCCGGCATTTTGGCCCAAAATGCCAACGGCATGCCATCCTAGTGCCGAAATGCCGGGTGATGTAAGGATACTGATGACTGTGAGACTCCGGACCGCGCTTTCCTTCAAACCATCATCATCACCTTGAGCTCTAGGATACGCACGGCTGTAAAATCTAAATGTAGGCTTTCATCTGTCTTCCCAATCTTCTAACTGTCATTTTCTTGTTGAAGTACTGTGCTGCTGCTGCACTTAGTACCCCATGTCCCGGTGCCTTCGGTATATACCTCATCTTACAGAGCATTACAGAACATTGTAAGCTGGAATTATAAATTTACCTTTCAAATCTCACAATCGTGTCGAAAACAGATAGAGAAGCATGGTAAGCATGTCTACCACCCACCGGATAACCTCCGTGCCAGACGAATATAAACCAATTCCTCAAACAACATGGACACAACCAAATGTCTCCCATTAAACTCGGGTTCGTCGGTCTCTCTGCAAGTGGCTGGGCAGCTACCACTCTCGCCCAGCCTCTTTTCGAGGTACCACTCTCGTCGAAATACACCTTGACTGCGGTATCGACCACCAATCCCACATCTGCGAACACCAGTGCCGAAAAATACAGTAAACTCACATCCGGTACTGTCAAGCCTTACCACGGTTCTATTGAACAAATCGCGAACGATCCCGACGTCGACATGGTAGCCATCTCGGTGCGAACTCCCGCACATGTTGACGCTGCTCTACCAGTCCTTCAAGCAAAGAAGGACTTGTTCATCGAATGGCCTGCTGGAAGCCAGTTGGCTAGTACAATCAAGATTGCGGAAGCTGCAAAGAAGAACGGAGTTAGGACATTAGTTGGGCTTCAAACTCGTCAAGCTACATATGTCAGAAAGGTCAGTCTTCATCCTTACCGGATTCTCTCTCCAACACTAACGTTGACATCCAGGTCAAAGAAATTCTCGATTCCGGTGTCCTGGGACGCATTCTCGCCACCTCTTTAGTACGCATTCCCATTCCCTAAAACTACCACCAACTAACAACCACACCCAGATCGTCTCCTTCTGCTATCCCGGCGCCCGAGGCCCCACCGCCTTCGAATTCTTCAACTACGCTGTAGACCCCTCCAACGGCGCTACCATGCTCGACATCGACGGAGGTCACCTCATCGACGTTCTTCACTACCTCTTTGGTCCCATCTCGTCCGTCACAGGACATCTAACTAACCAGTATCCAACCTATCAACCCATCGATCACGTCTCCGGTAAACCCACCGGAGAAGCTAAACCCCAAACCGACATCCACCAAATCACATTCGGCGGTCAGTTTGCTAACAAGGATGGTACGGTTCTTTCTGTCAACATCCGAAATGTGTTGTCTGAACACGGTGCTGGGTTGTTCTGGGTTATTGACGGCGAGAAAGGAGCAATGAAGATCAGAGCTGACGGGATGAAAGGACAGTCATTCATGCGAGCCCAGCCGGAGTTGTGGCTTAACGGGGAGAAGGTGGATGTTGCGACGGATACGGAAGCAGAGAGGTGTGCGAGGTATTGGAAGAAGTTTGCTGAGGGTGCGCAAGGCGAATACGCCACGATGGAGGATGCATTGCAAGCTAAGAAGGTTGTGGATGCGATCTTCAAGAGCAACAACGAGGGCAGGAAGGTTGAATTGTGATGGTCCCGAAGATTGGTATCCTGCTGAATCTTTCCCATTCGTTCTCAAAGTCAAAGCTCGGCTCCATTGTGCGTATCTTTCACTCTGTATATTTGCAGGTTTAGATACATACATAACAAGTATATTACATGATTGTCGTGCAACAGCAAGGCAGGTGCACGAAAGGATTGATGAGCGCTTGGCTAGTATGAATTGTTTCCTCCCGCCGTCATCGGGTCGTGATGTTGGCTGGGATGAAACTTGATGATTCTGATTATGCTGTATACTTTCATTGGCAAAGCAGTCAGACTAGTCACTTTCCTGCCCTCATTTCAACTATGGCGCTATACGCTGTGTATCAGCACACCTACCAATACTCACAAGAAACTCAATCCCAGCCAAATCATGCAATTCAACACCAAGAAGACGGTGGACTGGAGTTGCTTTTGTCACTCCTAAAGGAAGAACCGTGCGTAACATGTTGTTCATCCTACCACAATTCCTCAAACATAGCTCTTCAGGAATAACGCATCGAAGATCGCAAGCACCTGCGTCAGCATATTGTCAAAAACACCTCATGCCATCCTCAGTCTCGTTGAGAGGCTGGAAAATCCTTTTGTGAAGATTTTTCACCGACCTAGTAGTGATGTTGCCATAGTATCTTACCCGGGAGAGATCTTCCTTTGCCCACTTTCAGATGAGGCCCGTCATGATGCTCCCCACTTCAGGAGCTCAAAGGAGATGCTAGAGTGTTTGTTACAAAAAGGATATGCTGCTGTCTTGGCTATGGAGTCAGTTGTGGTGCGTTGGGCGCCGTTTGTGATGGAGATGATCCAACACGTAGGTTTCTTTTCGACTAAAGATGCTCGGCTGAACATTTTGCTAGTTACTCGATGACTGTAGGACCCTTTCGCCCCAGATTCGGCGCGCATGCATCCAAAGTCTTCTATATCTCAACAAACAATACGGTACCATTCACCAGTCGATTTATCTTAGAGGTGTAGCGAAAGAAGGGTCGCATCCTGTTTCCGGCGGTGGTTTCGCTGTTGGTCATCCGTATCTTCAGAAAGTTTAGAGTTGCAACTGACTTTTCCCAGGACATATGGCGCGGCCGCTTGTACGCAAGTCAGGTCTGTTTAAAAGTCTTAAGAGTGTTCATGGATAGTTTCAACGAGAACAAGTTACTGAAGGTGCCTTCATCCTTGATCTTACTGATTTCCGTCTCATATCCCTAGGATCTGAGTAGCGAAATCCTCATCTGGCGTCAGCTTCGGCATCCACATATACTTAAGTTCCTTGGGATCGACGAGGAACTATTCAAGCCTAGTTTCTGCATTGTGTCCCCTTGGATGCACAACGGAACACTGATTTCGTTCTCTCGGACGAAGAGCCACTCATTAGAGCGTAAGGTCGAGATGGTATGTCCCTCCGTAGACTACGATGCTCTATGCCTTACCCTGCTTGAACAGCTATCGGGCATAGCTCATGCCATACAATATCTGCACGAGCAAGACCCTCCTGTGTCCATTGCGACATCAAAGGCGTAAGACCTCAATATTCTCAAACAAATGCGATCTAACCGATCAGCTTCAGGCCAACATATTAGTATCAGCAAACGAAAATTGTTGTCTCGGCGATTTCGGACTTTCGACATTCGAAAACAACTCGCGAGTTTACCAAAGTACAAGCCAAGCGGCATTACGAGGATCTGTTCCTTGGCTTGCGCCAGAGCTGGTGAATCCGGATGACATGGAAACTGAATCGAGGACAACACGAGACATATATGCTTTTGGTTGTACTATCTTCGAGGTACGATCCAGATTTTGTATGTTGGGAATTCTGAATTGACTGTACCTAGATTATCTCTGGAAATGCACCATTCGCGGAAAAGAAGTTGGATGTGCAGATCATGATCGACGTACTAAAAGGTCTCCGACCTCAGCGTCCGGATTTGTGCCCAGATTGGTTGTGGAATCTCGTCAAGACATGCTGGGCCGAAGATATATCACAAAGGCCAACGGCAAGTCAAATCACCGAGCTGCTGTGTCGAGATCGGATGAACGCCAGAATCGGGATTACGCCAGAAAGGGATGAGGGATGCGCAACTGGTACTATCAAGCCGCATGTTGTGCGCAGGCCGAAGGCTGGAAGGTCCAAGGGTAGGCGCAGGCCCAAGGTCTCAAAAAGCGCAGAAGACGAACCCTCGCTGGCAATCCCCGGAAAACGAGGACGTTCCCCAAAGAGGCTAACCAAGACAAGATACAAGACACTGAAGCTAGAGATACAACGACAGATGACTTATTGGAAGTTAGGGACATGGGTCTCCAGAGTGACATCTGGACTGGAAAAAAGAGGCGCCTGGAGTTGAACGAGGGTGAGACGGGAATCTTTGGTCTGCACCGCGCTAACGTCGAATCCGTCGCTTTCATAGGGTTAGCCGTGGCCGGTTCTGCTCTCGTGACCCGTCACCAGACACATGGAGAGAGGAGACATTAACACGGGTCGATTATCACTCGGAGTACGCAATGGGGGCGATCGTGGTGTCTGGCCCAAAGTATTCACCTAGTAACTTTCCACTTACGTCAAACGAAACAGACCCAGTGCCAATGGAGGGCGTCTGGGCGGACGTTCGACTTCGAGAAGCGTGGAAAGAATATCGCAAGCGAGCGGAATGATACATGTCTGTAACTACAGACCACCTACAGACCACTCACATGCACATACCTTGTACACTCTCTTGAGACTGTTCGAGTTATAAATATCAAGTACAGCATACTTCAGATATCCCAGCCGCTTAACAAGCAAAAGATCAAATCGCTCAAAAATCGCCGATGCCTATCGAGCAGCATGAAAGCTCAATTCCTCACCGTCGTGACTTCTTCTTTCCTGGGGAAATACCAAGGGCCGCAGAGCTCTCCGCCCATCTCATCTGATGAAACATACATATATATGGTCGGGGGTCGCAATCCGGGAAGATTGCGGAGGACGCGTGGAACGTCCGCTATTCCCAATGCGACGTACCAATGCTCACCCCAATCGATCTGGTCATTCCTTCCTATTCCTTCCCCGTGTACTCCTGTATATTCAATCTCCGTCATCTACCTCATGCTCCTCCGCCTTTCGGAGCATCCAATTTCGATGGTCATTGGTCAATACTGGCGTCGGTAGGATATAAAAGATGATGAATATCTAGCGACGTTGTTTTGAATAAAGTCGTGGATTTCATGCGTATGGTCGGTAGAGTAGACTTGAAGGTGGTAAGCGGTCGTGCATACGCGCTCGAGATGAGGAAGCTAAAGTGTTTAGTGGTTAGATGAAACTGACGGTACTTTGAAGCTTTGAACTTGGCGTACTTACCCTCAGAGCCGACGTTTAGTGCACAGCGGGGGCAAAACTGGTAGTGCGTTAGGATGGTGAGGAAGAGTGTGTAGAGAAAAGGTGGGTCAGCTGGAAGAATTGACCTGCCCTAAATTCAAAGCGCTGACTTCAAGTTAGCGCTCGGCATCTTCAAATCATCTTGACCTCTTTTTCTCTTTCCTGTACATTCTCCGGGCTCCATACACGTTCAAAGGGGGGATACATCCCGGTGCAGCACAAAACAGATTTTTACAGTGGTATTGAAACTCGGCCCTCCTGGGCTAGTAGACGGTGAGTTGAATTTCTTTGTTCCTGAGTCCGACTGGTTCGTTCCTACCCAATCTATTCATGGGCTGTTCCTTTAGGACCTATGCTGGGCTGCAAGGGATACATATCTTCATATTCTTGTCGCAATTTTAATACGTCTCCGCAATAGCACGATAATACCATCTCGTGAATTATCGATGTGTATCAGTCTGGTTCCTCCCGTTACTCACTGGCAGACTCAGAACATACGTGTAGAGGTAGTTATTTGTGCTACCGGTCCAATTACCTCACGAGCGGCATATCTCATGTCATAGCCAATACTTCACAACTTCATTTCGAACTCAGTGACCAAGATAGCCTCAAAAGCACCTACACCATTTGGACGCCATCTTGCCGGAATACTAGTAGGTCCCAACCCATCGTTGCCGACCACTTTTTCTGCGCTCGTTGCTTGTAAGTATAGCAACAGTAACCATCAGCACTCTCCATGCTATCCGCGAGAGGCTGTATTCTATGGCACACATGACTGTCAGGAATGATCAAGTTCTGTCGATTCCTGTGTCGTGCAGTGCGAGGGCTTCTCTAGGCTCGTGGCCCACTCAACGTATATACAGCGCTTTGTTGTGCGTCTCTTGTTGTCGTGCTCTCATCGTCGTCGCCTCCACATGTCGCTTGATAGATGTTCTCGATTCGCTATTCATGGCGGGAACCTCAATGCCATCACAGGGTCTCAACAAATTTACAATGGGAGCGTAGTGCAATATGTGGATAGCAAAGAAAGAATCCGGACGATCCTGGACGAGGTACGTTGTCAAGCTGACTGTGAATCTGGTAATCTACTGACATCCACCTACTACCTACTTTAGTACCAGGAGATCCCAGCCGGTAAAGTGTATCTCAAGCGGAAACTTGCAGAGACCGACGTGAAGATGAAGTATAAGAGAGAATGGAGAAATGTAGATGCACGTCGAATCATTCACATTGCTAGGATTCGCAGCGAAGACAAAGACGAAGAGTTTTTGCATGTTCAGTATAGCGGTCGTGACGCGGCCAAAGTGATACTGTACTATTTCATTCATTTCGGATGGTCACGGTCACAAGGCCAAAAATATCCGAAATTTTTCGTTTGGTCACAGGTCACTGGAGGATCATCCGAGTCCTCCCAGCGAGTTACCAGCGCTAACATCCCGAATTTTGCCCAAATTTGGCAATTTTGGGCGTTAATTTCCGAAATTTTTGCCGTGGTCACAGACCGCGGGCCCACCATCCGACAGGTCACTTTCGGATGGAAGGTCACAGGTCACAATGCCATCCGAAACGAATGAAATAGTACAGTAATATCCATCATCTTACAGCTGTTATTGCTGACCTCAGAATTGACACAGGCATGCAACCTTGAATTCGATGCCTTCTCCGCTGTCAAGTGAGTATTGCAAACTGCTAATATTAGACGTCGTGTACTGATACTGACAATGGCACAGGGATATCAACTACGTTCAGCTGCTTGGCTACAGTGGTAATATGAATGCACTACCTGCACTGGTGTTTTACGATGGTAAGATTGGCATTTCCCCTACACTAGCCTTCCTCAATTCATACTGTGTTACAGCCCTTGTGCCAGTATCACATATCTTGGAACGGAACAACTTCTCATCGGCCCTATTGACCTATTTTTCTTACCAAGTATGTCGGAATTATATATTGGTTTTCTTGTTCGTTTGACTGTTTTCGTTTTGTAGGCCGTCGTAGTGCAAGGCTTGGACGATTACGAGTTCGAATGAAATGAGACTCGTTCTTTATCCCGGCCGCGAGTGAAGCCATCTATCCAGTGAAAATACCCACGAAAAAAGCACAGCCTCCTTTTTCGCTTCCCCGCATGGCTCCCGAGAAACCTCCAGGCTGCATTATAACAACGGTTGCCGCTTCCAGAGAAAGGTCGCTCATACGATGAGACCGTCGTCAGATTTTCACAATCACGATGACTACCTTAGCCCGTTCACAGTCCCTGCGCCAGACGCTCTATTTTTCCATCAACCCTGCACCATACAATGAAGTGAGTAGGTGTGTAGTATCTCTTCCCCTTGTCATCCAGCGAATCTCATTCTTCTTTCCATAGTCTTTCATCCATCAAACGACTAGCCAGCACAAATTCCAAACGAAATCCATTACCTAACACGACACCCCTCACTATCGAAGATGCTCTGGTGGAAGACAGCCTCCAAGCACTGTCCTATCCTGCTACCCCGCACTCATACCCACACCCGACCTACTACACCCCCTCCATCGCACCTCCCTCCGTCGTCTCATCCTCGATGCAGCTCCTAAAAGCCTTCATGCATCTCACCAAGCCACTCAAACCGTATTCATCACGACGAATGGCCAGGCTCGTGCTCTCAGCGAGTCTTGTCCACCTCTACTCCCGTACGCTATGCCCATTCCGCTGAAAATGAAGGTTTCTCCCCTTTTCATGGACAATGAGGAATTTCCCCGAGAAAGGAATATGGTCGAGGGTCAGAGCGTGTACAGAATGCTGAGAAGAGGACACAGCAAGGAAAATCCAGACCTACCAATATCCTTGTTCCCCGGTCGCTTTACGCGTCATTCGCACTCAGAACGAACGTTGCATTGGAGACGTCAACTCTAGAACACAGCTGAAGGCAGTAAAAGGGCAGTGTGTGTGCGGCACTAAGCAAACTGTAAGTCCACCTCGAGGTCAGAGGCCTGTCGCTCATTCGATGAATTGACACCAGGCATCGTTTCATTGGATATGACTACAACGGCAGGGCTTGGAAGAAGGTTATACGGGGGGAGAGGAAGTATTTGTGGTGGAGCAGGGGATATAGGCGGATGCGTCTCGTTCTTTTCCTCGACGTCGATTCAAACAAGCTTCTTGAACTCCACTACTACGACCTCGCTGGGCTAGCGTATGCTCCACATACCTGCGGTACTTCGGCTGCGGTCGCTCTATTAGGTTCGAGCTGGCAACCCGAACACACTTCCTATTCAACCTCGTGTCATGGCGTATACCCAATGAAATTCAGCACCAGATCACCAATCCAAGCATAGAGTCATTGTCAGGCGCGTCGGCATCCTTTGGTGCTTGACTGCTACGCGGGAAAAGGACTCAACAGGGCTACAGAGCGTGTTTGGAAAGATAGTCGGAAAATGGAAGACGAAGAATACGTAGCCACCTACCCATGGCCAGAGCCGAACACGTCTCCAAAGCTTGCCTTGCGTATCCTCAGGATGGAGCAGGCCAAGAGATGAGAGAACAGAGCGGCGGATATCAACCAACGCCTGGGACTTGACCAGGACGTTCTACGGGATAGCGCAACTCTGGGATTAAGGAAGTTTAGACCGTCGTAGAGAATAATCCTGGGGAAGGGAGCGTGTCGTACGCTGGTGTCTTCGCTCATCGTCAGAGTTTTTACTACAGATGGATGTACTTAATTGATGTTGGCGACTATCGACTCTTTCCGTTTTGTACACGTATGTTCTAGCTCCTAGACCATGGCTACTGTAGACTACCGAAGAAATAAAAGAGGTGTCCATTTTGTTAGCGGAGCGAGTATGCCAGTAAAGAAAGCCAACTGAGAAGTGCAAAGAGACGCGGCTATCGTTCTTTGCTCTTTTCCACATCCATCATACCACGACTCGGGCTACACAACACACAATAGGTACGTAGCTGTCTATTCATTCTAGCCATTTACTACAGCTAAGAGTAATTTTTGTCTCAGCTTCCTAGTTGAATGGTACACGCGAACACCATCCAAGAACATGGACATCCAATTCAATCTGCCGACTCAAAGCTCTCTGTCGTGCCCCTACCTTTGACTCCCCAACCCTGTGGTTCACAGGCATACACACCTTTTCAAGCCTGAGCTATTGTATCGCATAGCTCCTCTGCTTTCCACACCACTCCGCATTTCAACCGACTATTCCTAACCAATCCCCTGCTTCAATGCCAGACTTTTCACCCTATCCCTTACGCTTCCCGTTACATTGCCTAGCTCAGGCAACACCTCGGCCGTCCTTTCGCACTCTCTAGCACCCAGCACCCAGGCTTACAATTGTACCAACTAGCTTGGAATGGGTCGGTCTGAGCGACCGACAAGTACGAGTTCGTATAGTGGAGTCAAGAAAATAGTCGAGTTGTAGTGAGCAGGATATACAGATATACAAATGACGACCAGTAGAGAAGTAATAGACTATGTATGTAATGTTCAACCGCGTTTTTTCCCTACTAGTGATGAGAGTGAGTATATAAACGTTTATACGGCGAGGAAAGGCATACCGAATACGATTTCAGAACCAAGCTCACATAGTTTGGTTGTTTCGGGCAGTATGAGTGATTCTTCAGTAGACGAA
This sequence comes from Paramarasmius palmivorus, assembly GCA_037176845.1. Lineage (NCBI taxonomy): Eukaryota > Fungi > Basidiomycota > Agaricomycetes > Agaricales > Marasmiaceae > Paramarasmius > Paramarasmius palmivorus. The sequence continues at coordinate 71,595 of JAYKXP010000162.1, forward strand.
AGGTAGCTTGAGGATACATCCACGATGAACTGTACTCCCAGAGTAGAGGTGGTGTTCATCGAGGTCGGACGCTTTACGATTGATGCTTGAACCTGAAGGAGACGGTGAAAAGGACGCCAAGACCGCGAGGAACAGTACATTACCTTCATGTTCCCGTCTCGGATACCCTTCAGTTTGGACAAAGCATTGACGACGTGAAACGAAATGACTGCTGGAGGAAATTCCTCGGCCATGGAAAACGACGCATCCTTGCGAGAAGAGCGCAGACCGCGCTGAAGGTCATCAACGAGGGTCCTAAGGTTCGAAGCAGGACCGTACAATTCATTGTAGACCTGCAGGAAGAAAGGCAGGTGGCGCTCGTCAGAGAACGGGTCAACTGCCAAACAGCTCGAATTGACGTGCGTGAGAGGGATGTTAAGGTCCTTGGGCAACCTGTTCTTGTACTCTGTGTACAGTACAGGAGCAACCAAATACGTTTGAAGGAACCGCGCTGCCTTGAGGAACTCAAATCTGATGGAAGGGATATTGTGCTCGGAAAGGAACATTTGCCAAGAGTGAGGGTGAAGCATCGCACGATGCCCTAGAGTCATGAACGCAGGTACATCAAAAGCTTTCAACGGGATCGCGCCTGTGATGGAGTCGCCGATTTGGCGGGGGAATGGACCAGTGTCCCTCGAATACGATAGCCAGTCGTAGATGGTGAAGTAAGGATTGAGGACAAGATCACCACCGTTGAAGTAAGCGGAAGATATTTTCACGTTCCTTTCGTTGGGTCTCGTAAAGTCAAAAGCCATGCGATACCTGAGCGTAAGCTCTGGATACAACAGGACCATTTCGCTTGATGAAATGAAACACATCATTATCGCTTAAACATTCGTAAGATCGCTGGCTTAATATAGGTAGTAGAAGGTGAAGGTACTTACTTGAAGACATGTTCAAGACATATTCTAGAGGGTGGGTCATCGCGACGATGATCTCCACCATTCGTCCATCTCCCCTGCTCATGCGGTAAACGTCCTTCACATATTTCTCATCGCAGGTGGTCGAAACATAAGGCTTTGCGCCTAGGGAGAGAGTTGGGGTGATCTCTGGCGAGCGAGTAGTTGCCTGTGCCAAGCTTCCGCTTCCACTGAACGGCAGTCGCGGGAACGGGTTAACCACGGAGAAACCCTTGGTCTCGAAGAATTTGATGAGGAGATGGAAGTATTGAGGGAACGCGCAAAGTTGAAAAGGTGACGCGGGAGCAGGTTTGGTGAACGTTCCGAAAGCAGTGGAGCCGACGATCAAAGCACAGGTGTAGTGCTGTAAAGATCTGAACTTGTGGATGGACGTAGGCTGCATGTACTGGAGAAGTAGGCGGTCGTAGGCAGAAAGATATCGATTGATGATGAAAGACTTCATGTTGGTGATCTCCGCGCCAGCGGGCATTTCATCAGGAGAAATTTGAGTCGCGAAAAGTCTTTCATGTTCGTCCGATCTGTAAGGATAATTTTTTTCTCGTAAAGAGGGCATACGGCAAGTGTAGATGAATACGCACATAGTGTGCCCAAAGGCATCGTCAAGGACCGACATTTTCCCCTCTTTTTTTTGGCGATTAGTTGAGATCCTAACTCGTCTTCGTGCTGTGTTGCTGAGCTATAAACGGGAACAGAGATGCCGTGGGTGAGTATGCCGTGGTGTGACGAAGAACTGTAAACAAGGGAAACACTCGCCGTAGGTAGAGGTTAGGAACAAAGTAGAGGGACGAGGACGGTGAACGTGAAGGGGGAAGTCAAAGAGTGGCGAAGAAGCGCAGTAGCTACCGTCGTGGTGAACTGTGACGTACAAGCCGCTTTTCGCTTCAAGTATTTATCTTATTTTTTTCCCCCTTCAATTGGAACGAGACCATTCGTTTTCTGGCCGTAGACTAGCACGAAACTCTTCACCGGTCTTGGGGTATTTGCTAGGACAGATACGTTTACTACTAAAAGCCTCCGATAAGGGGACTGGAAATGGGGCAGTGTATCATATATTTCGACTTTGATGGCTGAGTAAGCACCCAAGCGACTTGCGCTCATACTCCTCACTACGAACATGACAGAGGTACGATGTCTTTCACGTTCTTTATTTTCGTTGGAAAGTTCCTAATTCCTCTCTTTATAGCCGGTTGCAACAAATCCGTTGCCGAGCGAGGCATATTTCAATTCGAAACTGTCGACCAGCCGCTGAAGGGAGGAGCAACTTGTAGCAGGGAGTAGCGACTCTAAACGTGAACTTGGTACGAGTCGTGCTCATATCTGCTGAACTCGGATCGACTAAAGGAATGCTGTTTTAAGGACGCCGTGCGCTTTAATACTTCGTGGCTAGCGGAAGGAAGAAAGACAAGTTCCCCTCGAAGATAGGCCTGGCCTTTCAATCTTTAGAGCCCCACATTGTACTCCGTCCATCAAAGGAAGCTCTTCAGTGAGTAACAAAGGCAGGACTTTATCGCCAGCTCTTCGCCATGTTAACCTACGCCAGGTTTCGTAGAAGATGTAGCTAATACCGTTCGGCATATCTTCCTCATGCGAAGATGACGTCCCTTTGGTTTTTACGATCTTTCCTTTCCGATGGGGTCCGGTGGTTGCCATGATATACCCGTTCAAGTTAAGGCCTATGCTCACGGCATACCCTTTCCCACTCTCAGACTTGAACGTTCTCGATGTCAAAGCCCATCACCGCTCCGACATTAGCACCTACCGTCCCTTCTCTTCAAACAGCGGACAAACCCCATGCAAGCAGCATACCAAAGCCGACGCAACGATATTACCGTCGAGCTCACGGTAAGAAAATCTCTCCCTCCATTGTGCTTGTAGCTGATCGCACAAAGGCTGCCGTTCGAGCCCAGGAACCTACGCCTTTCAACCAATGTTGGGTGAGTTTATTCCACGTAACTTGAGGCAGTTTTCATGTTATTGGGTGTACAGGTTACAGTTACAGCAGGACAACGAATACAGCTCGCCATCCGGCGCGAATATGCTGATATTGAGGGACTGAACGATCGCCATCTCACCCAGCACGAACTAAACAACTCTCGGGTATCAAGGAGACGACGCTCATCAAACCCAGGATCTTGGGAAGGCGGGGAAAGGCCAAGAGGATGCAAATCCTTCATTGAGAACAATCGGGCGGCGGTTCATGTTAGAGTATCCGAGACCATCGCGGTGAGCTCGTTTTGTGCATCTGGAGGCTGTTATATTGACATTGGTTATATAGAGCATCGTTAAACCTCAACCCCAAACCTGAACCAGACCTACGTGTTCAAAGGTTCGGCAGCTGTCTTGATCTTTCCTATGACAGGCCGAAGCTTCGAGCCCCAGCAAACTGAAGATGGTTATAGGATGGTCGGTCAGGCAAGACTGTCTTCTCGAAAAGAGGATATTCAGGCAAAGGAAGGGCCAGATTAGCGGTGATCTTTCGCTAGTAAGAGCTATGAACTCGACCTTAATACGCCTCACTAATGGATTATGCATGTCATAGGCTACTGACCTCAGAAGCTAGTGCATTCGTTTAGATTTCGGTTCTTGAGCGTGCGTCAAACTTTCCTATCAAAACTATACACCACACACGGCGCTTCTAGTCGTTCGCACTTTCAGTGACCAGGCATGTTCAATGTTCGGATAGACAAAGGTACGCGTATATCCGGCAGCACCGTTGAATAGGAGGTTCTGACAGAAATCTCAGCCCCAGCAGCGAAGGAGCTCAATTGGAACATGGACGTACCTCGTGCAAAGGCCCGTCGAGTTGCATGGCGGTGATATTGATCCCTGATGGAAATGTCAGAGACGGTAAGTCAAAGTACAGACGATAAAGAGTGAAAAGGCTCACGCGACGGCCTTCCCCTAGATCGATATTGACTCCTTCTTTACCTTCGGAAATTCAACCATCCATACATCAAGATGTTGTAGGGACCTACCACCGTCTTCACATCTTCTTAAGGCCGGGATTTTCCATCGGATATAAGCCATATGCAACCTCCGCACGGTCGTGCGTCACAATTCTACCGTACCACCGAAACCGAAGCGATACCCAGTATCGCTGAGCGCACGCGGTAAAGTTACAAGCCTTCCAACGACGATACTCTAGCACGAGTCTTTTGGCCACCGTTGGACATGTTCATCGTGATCGGGGTGCTCTTGACGAGCACTCGTAGCACAGGTCCTCTGAGGATTCGAGATCAACGTTGATGTGAAGAAGCCGAAGGAGAAGTTGACGTCGACGTTGTAGTGGTTACGGGTATAGACAAACGTTCTATCTTTCCATGTTCATGGCTTATACAGCTTACATGCTCCTGGACTTGGGCTTCATTTCACGACATTCTCATTAAATTTTCACTAGTATCGAAATAGTACACCTGCGTCAAGGATGTTGTCAAACTATAGGCATGTTCTGACAGTCCCCGAGCTTCGGTTTCGATAAATAGACGAGACTCTTTTGAGGACGTATCAGCGGCAAGAGCGAAAGAGATGGGTTAGGTGAACATACCGGCTCGGACTGACTACGTGAATGGCTTGGGGCTCCTAATATGGAGTGAGTGGCTTTAAAAGTCTTGAGTTACAAGTAGTGCACCAGAGGAGTCGAGGAGTACTTGTGGGTTAGCTGATCGTGCATCAGGTAATGGGAAACCAAAACCATGAAGAAAGTGCGTTAGAAGTTTTAGACCAAAGCACTCAGTCCATCTAGGAATTCACTGGATAGAGCGATAGCACGAAAATTGAGATTGGGTGCCAGAAACAAAACCGGATATGGATGCCTCGGGGGGCAAGATCTTTGTGTGTTCGTTCCGCCATGTTCGGACCATGCAGGGCCTAACGACTAGACGAAAGCTTGGAAATCGGAGCTGTGAGGGGTTCGCTGTTCCCAGATGGACCTAGGGGGAAGCGTATGGTTGTTGTGGACCTCGAGGAAGAGTAGAAGAGATGCATGCCTTACAAATTACAATGCCTGCCGGCCCACATGTTCCACTCGTGTTCCACAACCACGACCAACGATGCGACGGTCGATGCTAGGCCGCAATAATGTACGCAACGCTTCTAGTTTTCTGTACTCCACTCGCAAAACTAACACTTTCTTCCAATGTTCACGATTTCTTCGTCGGCTACAAAACTTACAATCCAGGCAGCACCCTAAATCTTATTTGCAGGATCGTCTCCTTGAATCGCACTCGCGCATCTTGAAATCGAGGTTCGTTAGGCTCGGGTATCCAGAGGTTGGATCCGCACAGGGTGTGAATGTAATGGGTTATGGTGTACGGGCTGGGGGGGGGGGCCGTTTTTGGGAAGGCATACAACGTACAGAACCATCCGGGCTATTTTTCTCTTCCAGGGCCGATAACTCACGATGTCCCTTTCTTACCACTAGATACCGGCGATCGAGCACCCATCACTGAGGACAAACCGTTTCCGCATCTTCCTCGGGATGGTCTTTGTAATCCAACATAAGGGATAGGCAATGATCAATCAGTGCAGTTGCTACTGCTGCTCCGACAGGTCTGTCCAAGCTCTACATATTGCGCTCGAAATCGCAAAACTTACACGCATACTAGGATGTTGTTATCAATTGACAATCATCGAAACACGGCAAAGAATCCTTCAGCTCTTTTACGCTCTACGGTTCCAACACCCCGTGGGCGCGACGACCAACTCTGTAGCATCTATGCGGTGTCTTGGTCGTTCCCGTTGGCACCACCGTTTCACCCATAGACAATCACACTCACGAGCACACAAAGGAGCTCTTGACATTCACCTATCCCTCTGCTGTGCCAGAGCCGATATTAGGAAACAAAGAGCTCCTTTCCATCCCGAGCAGGACGGAATTCTACCCATCGGCGGGTCTAAATGACTACAGGGACACAACTGGTTGACTTGGTTACAGGAGCTCTAGGTACGCCAACCCGTGCATCATTCGTACTTTGACGCTGACCACAAAATCAACAGCGAGCTCTACTGTGTGAGCAGGAACATTCCGATCGGTGTACTCGCAATCTGCGACCCGGGCGTCTTCATCCTGTGCCGAAGTGGATGTATCGGCTGTTGCGGTCGTATTTGGACAAGGTTCTTGTCTTCGTCGTTTCGTTGTTGCAGATATTGACTTGTATGGATATTCAAAGATACAGTTGCGTTCCATAAGCTCCAACCGATACGCCATCTCGGCTTCAGGCTCGAAGCTAGACTCAAAACCTCTACCCCCAATACTTTATACACAATACCAAAACCACCCCGATAGCGCATGCGGAAAACCCGGATCCCATTCGCCCTTTCAAGGCCCTGTTGAAGCCCATTACCTTCACTATCTGATGATGGGTTCATCCACAAAGGTTACGGTGCTTTCGAATAAGACGCAACACTCGTACTTGGGTCAGAATTCACGGACTACGGTAATGCAGAGAGGATGGCTAGGTGACGAGAAGGCCAACCTGGGAATGGCTACCAATAGAGGCGCTATGATGTATTTACATTGGCAGAGGTCTTGATTGATATCATGGATTCGGGAAGTATTACGAATTTATTGTTGGTATTCATACTGTACACTTTGGGTTCGAGAAGTCTATATTGTTAGGGATGACTAAATTATAGCCGTGTCTGGATACATCGCCTCGAGATACAGCCGGGTTTCCATAAAGGAAGAATCAGCGTCGACGAGCACGAAGAAGAATTCAATGGACATACTATGGATGACAACGACTGTCTTTCCAAGTTCATCGTTGAAGTCGCAGCGATTAACGTCAGTATCGAGCGTAGAGGAAGGAAGGATCAGCGAAAAGTGGTCAAAAAAAGAACGACGACGCTCACTCAATGCTTGGACATTCGCGTGTAATCCGTTCTCGATATGAGACATTGATAAGTTGAAAGGGTATCCAGCCGCGGGAGGTATCTTCTTTGAAGGTGTGTGAGAGTAGGCGCGCTGGTGTTGAAACGTTGATAGGCCGTAGGAGATAGGCGTAGTTGGATGCGAGTTGAGGATGTTGAAGGCCGGTGGACTTGAGAGATGGGACAGCGGCTGTTCAAGTCCGTCGGAAGGGAGTGTTTGGGATATATCTCTCTTTTCATCGCGGCAGGGAGGCTCTATCTTCTCAGTGAGGACGTTACGTTGGGTGTGGTTATGATCGGGTTCGGGGTTTCTAGCGGTCGGAAAGAGTCGACAGAGTTGATGGCTATGGATATCTTGTATGGTTCTCGAGGACGGAGGAGTGGGCCGTATTCGGGACATATGTTGAGAGTCATAGGACAGCTTGATTTGAAGACGGTGCTGTTGTAAACGGCGGATCTAGGAGTGTGTCCGATATGTGTTTGATTTTCGTTGCGGCGAGGAGGCTTTATACGGGTGATGATGATATGTCGGGAACGAAGGTTAAATTCTAGAATGGTCAGCGGAACGGAGACGAAAAGAAGAACAAAACGCTCACTCAATGCTTGAACGTTCCAACCGTAACGGCATTGTCCAGTTTCGACAGATGTCTGACGGGCACAATAGTTACCTGTTTGCCGGTTGCATCTCTCCTTGAGTGTAAGAGGAGATGAGCAGGAGCTAGAGGAGTTTATTGACCGGTAGGAGGGACAGGGAGTAGGAGTGGGTTTGGCTTGAACTGGGGGTGATGAAGGCTGATAGTGTAGAGATGGGACAGAGGGAGTTCAAAAAGCCGGAGATGATCGGTGACTATTGTGCCATACTGCGTGTTGCGAGATCACCGAACAGTATAGAATTCCAGGGTCTATGCACATCGAATATCTCCAAAGAACGGAGGCGAGGAGCTTCGTCCAGTAGAAACTGTTCAGGAAGAACAACGGTTCCGCCATAACGTTTCTACATATAGCGCTTGTACTATCGGCGCAAGGGAATGATCTCTCCCGCAAGTTGGTTCTGACTTGCCGCGATGTGAAGTGATGCTATCCGGAAGACGGTTTGGAGAGCTTATAATAATGCATCTCGCACCGCAATCAACGGACGATGGTGCGCTGCTTTGATATGGAGAGCTGTGTTCCTTGCCCGTCGTATCATCTCTAAAGCCATCTTTGATTTTTCGAATACTGGCTCTGACGATAGAGACGGGTATCAAGGTAAAGGGTTCGCTGACGACTGCACACATGGGTGCATATGATGAGGGAGGAGATTTCAGTGTCGGTACGGAAACCACAGTGCGCGAGAAACCGGCTCAGCAGTTCCGGCGGGAGACGGGAAATTGTTGTCAACGAGTTTCTTTGAGACCTAAGCTTTCGAATATCCTCAAGTCGTGTCTTTAAGGTGGTCTTGTTGCTGACACGGGAAATCTGTGCAATTGTTTTTTTGGTTTATGGCCCGCATTGATGAGACTTCTGAGCTGGCGTGACATTGGACAATCGAAATGTGGAAAAACATGGCAGAACGCACCGGTAATCATCTTCCCGTGCTGCATCCCGTACTTGACAGACTCCTGGAGACTGGCAAAAGCGAGAGGTAGGAGCCCAGAATGGAAAGCGTGACAAGAATTCGAGGGCTGTCACTGTGACACCTCGTTCTTGATGCCAACAACGATGTTGGACTTGCTCTCGGATTCCTTCCTTCTGTACCGTGACACGTTTAATGAGAATGACCTCAGCTATATAACGGCAGCGACCAGGTGGGATCGACTAATGTACCCAAGACTTCCAACCCGATGCTCGAAGCAAATATCCGATATCATACAGTGGATATAGGACGGAGACCAGGTATCTCCTTTACCTGGTGAGTACAAGAAGAGTTCCATTTCTTCTGCGAACTGTTCGTTGACAAACGGAAGATTGTAAGCACCAGGCTGAAGGCTACGTCGGAGGGTGATATAAGAAGATCCTGGACCTCAGAGATGCAGAAGCCTGGCTTCTAGGCGCTAAGAGCCCAACGGTATCGAAGAGCATGGAACACGCTGAAAGCCTTCACGTTCGTGAAGTGGATGTCGTTGCAAATGAGACACGCTCTACAGATATTCAACGGAGCCGCAAAGGGATGGAAAGAAACATCGATTAACCAGAAGCCACAGTCGAACGTTGTGTGGACAGCGTCATTTCAGATCGCTTCGAATACTTGTGTCAACCGTTGTATTCTTCCTCCAAAAGTAAAGGAAAATATCGCGCGCCTGACCCCGAACCGTGGAGTCCACCTCTCCCTGATCCGCCACCCCTCACGCCCCACGACTATTCTCCAGAGGAAGAATTATTTTTCTGCGAAGACGAAGAATAAAATCCGTTGGACGATGAAGAACGATACACAGACACCGAACCTGAAACTCCATCGGGGCCCATTACACCTCGAAAGTCGAAACACAACAAAGACGGGAGTGGAAGTAACCGGGAAGATGTTGTTGTGTACTGCGATGGTGCATTCCCCAACAATGGCAAAGAAGGCGCTAAGGCTGGTATTGGTGTGTGGTGGGGTCCTGACGATAAGAGGTTGGTTTCCTTCTGGGTTCGTTTCAGTCATGGTCACAACACTTCAACAGGATTGTTTCTGAGCGGCGTCCGGGACCTCAAAGCAATATCACTGCCGAGCTCACGGTATGATAATCTCTCACTCCATGGAGCTTATTAGCTTATCGCACAAAGGCTGCCGTTCGAGCTCTGGAACCTACGCCTTTCGACCGAAAAAGGACTTTAGCGATCAATGCCGACTCTGACTTTGTTATTCAATGTAATGTGGCCCGATCTATGTTGTTCATCTCCCATTGATTTGTTATTCGCAGGCACGACCCGCTACATCAAGACCCCGAAACCCAACGGCTGGTGCAAGGCTGATGGCAAATCAGTCAAGCATCCCAAATTGATCAGGTACCTCTCCGCTCTGATTGAAGTACGCGAAGGTCAGGGACAACTTGTCAGATTCGAAAATGTCAAGACGTGTACGGTAATGTAGAGCAACGAAGGAGCAGTTCAGCTTGGTGTCAAAGGGGCCCAACTACCGGAGCGAGCTCCCAAAAAGACCTGGGCAGAGAAGGAAGAGAGATACAGAAAGTTCGCTGGTGCTGCACGGGTTCGAGACGAAGGTGGTGACCTACTTGCATTTATTACTTTCAGCGACGGCTTGGATCCCGAAGAAGTTCTGGACCCGGAGGTGCACGAGAACGACAATTCGATCTCCGTTCGCTTTGCGAGAAAGAGGTCGAAGGCGAAAACTAATGAGGCGAATCCGGAACGGTCTAGTCCACCTTCACAGTCAAGATCAACAATCTGGGCGGGTCCTTCAGGTGTCACAACTACGCAGCTGACGCCGGTAGTCCCTCCTCAGCCGCTATCGAGGAGACAGGTGCAGGATCCTCTGACACCGCCGAGCTACTCATAGAATGAACCTGTGTTTTTCCATTCTGACCGACGATAAAAATCTACTTCAAAAACGAAACTCCGGTGTAATATGTCCGTTAACTCGACTTGCTGGTAGTATAAAAGCCACTTCCTGGTGGACGGTCACCTCCTTCACGACTCTATTCCCCTCTTCTCTTTTCGGAAGGTACGCCCAGGAGCTGTCTCTGACGCTGTTCGCTCACCGTCCTTCTACTCTGGTAGGTTTTCCGTTCATCGACCAGCATGCGATTGTCTACTGTCTTCGCCGCCCTCGCAAGCTCCGGCTTTGCCGCCGCGACACATCTGGAATCCCGTCAGGAAGCGCTGCGTTTTGGTGTCGTCAACGTTGATCCTAGTACAGGACCTGTTGCCCCAGGACAGTTTTGTTCGGTTCCATACATGCTCGGTGCATCCATTAACATCTTATCCACAGACCTTCAACTCTCGTTATGATTCTTCCGAAGCTCGTTATCATCCCACGCTTGTTGACTTCTTTGTCCAAGGCAAATTCGCAGACACTGGGAATTTCACTCCTCGTCTACTCCTCTCTCGGAACGGTTTCGGAGCAAACGATATAACTCTGAACTATACCGCCACGGTAAGCCCTTTCCCGATTTAACAGGAGTTGAAGCTTGAAGTCTTATCTTGGCGTAGCTCCCTCCTGTTCACAACCTCGGAAGCACCAACAGTTGGTCGGTCTGGGCCGATATCACTTTCCCCGTCGATGGGGATGTCGAACTTGATGGTACCAGCACTGGCTTGGTAGTTCAGTCGGCTTAACGTATTTATGAATCGCCAACTTATGGACATCTTTTGATTGAGTAGCACCTATACCCGTAACAAGTACAACATTCACCGAGATCCCTCAAAGTTCAACTGTTCACATCGTACTGCCAATACCGCTCGTGGCCAAAGGAAGAGGGAAAGCAACACTGAAAACAGCATTACAATCCCTACAATCACGACTAAAGGCCGAAGAACGTGGTGCTCATGCTGCTGAAACCGCCAAAGTAAACGAAGATAGAGCACGCAGAAAAGGTGGCAAGAAGTAATCGAAAATACACTCAAAAATCCTTCATTCAGAAAAGGGGAAAGGAGTTAATGTGCATTGGAAGGGAAAGTCAAAGGCAGCTACTCAACATATACCCCAGCGTCCAACAATTCCTTCAAACATGACTGACACCATTCCTCTTGTAGGAGAAGGCAATTTCTCGTTTGCTCGCACGCTAGCGGCGTGTATGCAGTACCCCTGTCTTCGACACGACTAGATCTTAGATCCCTTGCTCATCACCGCAACTGCATATGTCACAGAAGAAGAGTGCTACGAAAAATATCCCGATGATCGAGAAATCGTGGAAGAGCTCTGACGGAAGGGTGTTGAGGAGGAGTTTGGTGTTGAAGCAGAAAAACCAGAAGTGCTAGCGAAGGGTAAGACGAAAGTCAAGGGCAAGGAACTGAGGAGATGGTATAATGTATTATGGAATGTTCCGCACGCAGGTACGATTTTTACCTGTTATTTAAAGCTGTAGAGAGCTCATGCGTTGATCAGGGAAACGTATCACAGACCAAGTACGGAATATACTCTCGAACCAATTTCTTATACCGAGCTTTCAGCGCTCGGCCACAAAAGTCTGAAAACAAGGGCCAGTACCGGACGTGAAGGCTGCATCAGGCAAGAAGATAAAAGGAAAGGCTGTTGAAGATGACAATGAAGAAGACGATGAAGAAGACGAGGAAGGTCACCAGTCAGAAGGCGAAGATACACCACAGACAACGTCTTATTCAGGCTCTAGAGGGACAGTGTTGATCAAATTGCAGAAAGCCACACCGTATACTCTATGGTGGGCGTACGTACACCTTCGAACACAAAATACAGCTTTCTACGAGATTTTGTGATTTACAGAAGTTTATGGAGAGGGTACGAACATCGGCTGATAAAGGGGGAACGGGTAAATGGTCAAGGGAAGATCGGCGAAGGTCGAGAACTCTGCACCTGGGAGTTCTATCTGAAGGACTGATCACTGTAGTCGGATATGGTTAGGCGTGGCTCAAGAATATGTGTATCCACTCACTTGTGACTTGAATTATCCCGCGACCAAATTTGATGACCGATCCAGAGTCTCTTCCTTTTCCTCACGCGCCGAGCCTCTATTAATCCCTCGGCGCTCCCAGTGATCATGCAATATGAGGGTATCGCAAGTTACGGCCGTCAAACAACACACGACCACGACGATCATCTTGACTACATCCCGGTCCTCGTCTCGTGGAGCTTTATCTGATGAAGCCGGCAAGGCGAACAGCAACAGGGTATGAACATGTAGAACTGCTGACCGAATGCCATCTCCCGCTCGCACGTCGATGCATCGTGCATCGCCCGGCTGACCCAGGCCCACAACATATAATAATGTCTGAGGGCTTGGAACAAATTGGGTATCCATGTCGGCAGGCTTCGATAAAGCGCCCCATTAGCTTGATGTAGTAAAGAGCGACCTCAACTGGATCCCCAATGTCAAGGGCACGATAATGTTCGCAATGGTATCGGTGCATTTCCTGTACTGTTTGAAGCTCGTTTCAGAACCTGGACTCCATTTCCTCCATTGCTTCCTTGTCAAAAGCTGCTAAAGAACCAGAAGCTACCCTTCGATAGGTTTCCGCGAAAATGCCAAGAATAAAGCCGCCACCCAAGAGCTCTGGGAAAAGGCTCAACTATATTTGTTTTCATAACAGGGCTCACTTACTCAGATTGAAAACAGCTGCTCGAGCTACGGCTTTAGGTGAAGATGTCCAATTGTCGGTAGCTGGTCTGGTGAATATCAGTCGACTCATCGTAGGGATGCCCGAGTGTCGAAGCCTCGCCCTAACAAACGGTTGTTGGCTTCCAAGCAGTACCGAACGTCGTGTTCGGAATGCGACGCCGAGACTCCTACAGCTGGTCGTCGAGAGCACGTTCATGGTAGACCGGGTTCAAGTGACACTAGGCTTCTATTGGCATGTGAGAACACTTCTGTTGATGGTAATAGTTGGAGACTCGAACAGGTGACCGACTGCGAGGAAGTTCACGTCAAACTTTCAGCCACGTCCAGATTCAAAGACTTTTACTTACCACCCAGAGTCGAATACATCTGTGTAATGTAAAAGATTATGAATTAGTATAATAGCACACAACGAACACTACGGTGGCGGGGATGACGATCCTTTTTGCTCCTCTTCCAAAGCCATCTTCAATCCTTCTAATGTCCTCGCTAGTTGCCCACCAGCCGCCTGGCTCAACACGCCCGCAATCCGAGCCCCAGGAGCACTCAACAAATCAACTATCTGCGCACGAAGCGTGTCTAACGTAGGCAACTCGGCAACATCCTTCACACCCTGGGGTAAGAAGACCTTGCCCTCTATGAGTGTACCCATATCCTTCATATCCGGTACCAACACGGGGCATGAACGCTTCATTCGCCTACTCGGTTGGTCGGGATCAGCTTTCTTCGCAGCCTCCTTTGCGTTCTGTTTAGGTGTCATTGGTAGTCGTGGGGGAGCACTTCGATCCATGGCGCGTAAAATAGCTGAAAGGTGTGGCAGGAACTGGTGAAAGGCATAGATGCGAGGTATATTATTGACCATTGCCACGAATACCTGAAGGTTTTCTCCTGCACACACGCGAAGAGCAGCACCAGATAATGAAGTGCGATCGATGGTGAGAGACGGAAAGTCCGCCGCAGTAACTGGATTCAGGGAATCCAACGAAGCTTCTTTGGCATGAACCTCGTAGCATTTTTCGTGATGCTGTGGATATGTCGCTCTGTCTGTTTATAAGCCAGTTGGCAGTGAACGCTTCATGGTGAAGAATGAGAAGGGGAGAGCCGTTATGAGTCGAGGAACCGATTCGGGTGTACCAGTTGTACTGGAACTTTTTCTTCCCGCTGCAGACGCGTGGATAGGTTTTGTCTTCTAATGGAACGTGTTCTTTGGCTGAGAGGGCATAGGTGCTACTCGTCATTGTAGACGGCGAAGAGAGCCTGTTCATCGATGCTGCCAGTCGACGCGTGGAAACGAGATAGCCCAGGAAACGTGTGACAGCTAGTGTGACAGTCACTCACCTGCTGGATCTTTCCCCAACAATGATGCTGTATGGCCCATTTACTGTTTATTTGTGAATTTTCACTGACAGGTTATTCTTCAGAGACGAAGGCGCCGTCAACTATCTTTACCGTACATATGCAGGGAACCAGAAGCAACCAAAGGCCGACAGTCAGCCGACAGTCAGTACCAGTGAGGGTCAATACACTGTTGTGCATTCTTTTGGGCCGATTTGTTGATCCTACCATCCCTGTTGTATCTCATGCGTCAACGAAAACGGTCTATTTGACTCTTTTTGCTTGTACTAGCCCCAGCGTCCCACCCGTAAGTCGCGATCAGCAGTCATCACGCGTCTAGTCACGGTCGAAATCTGGGATAGAAAACCTGTGGAACATGCCTTGGTCACCAACGGAAGCGTCTCTCAACCGGAAGCTGCTGCAGAAAGTCAAACAGCCCTGTAAAAATATCAATAACCATAAGCTGAAGATGAACCACATCCAGGTTTCAACCGAGACGAAGAACGAAAAGAAGGGAATCCTCAAGAAGACGGCTCGGACGAAGGCGGTGTAGACGGAGGGGACAGCGACGAGGAAGAAGACGAGGACGTGAGTCATGTGAAGCCGTTCCTTGTGTAGCATTGAACTCATGTCTCGCAGGTTGAGATTATTATGGACCCCGCCCCCACGGTCTACTGATTTTCGGTACGTACCTATACACTATAATGTATTCCATCTCCAAGTAACATATACGTAGCATCTCCAGAAGTTAAAATACACAGTGCAGACCTCCGCAAAATCGCTCTGTAAGCACAGCCCAACAAACCCCCACCCCCGTAAAATGTAGGCACGCTTCCTGCAGTTAAACACAAAATACTGACAGGTACTAACAGCGCGTCAACCATCAATCACAACCGAATACACCCCCGTTCGGCGAGGAGTCGTCGCCGCCGCATGGAGACCTTAACTACTTGTACCCTCCGCAAACGCATAGCCAGTTACATCGCACGCGGGAGTCCCTGTGGACGAATATTCGCACATTGACCCCTCGACACTTCCACCAGCCGCTGCACCTCCTTCGAACCCTAAAATTCACCCTAACGAAGCCGGCATGCAAGAAGGAAGGTCTATGGTCGAGGTCAACATTAGCGCCATGACCGGAAAACCGTAGAAACCTTCCTGGTTCCGACATAAGCGACAGGTTCATCTACGGCTTCGTCGAAATAAGCAGGGAAGCATATTGCTATCGAAGGAGAGAGACGGGAGTCGCTGCAGGCGTCATGAACGTAAAGAGACACGTGAGGATCTTCTTTCGATTGTGTTATAGAATGTTTTCGTTCATCATTCAGTTTACAGAACTTCGCCGAAATGCAGGAAGAACAGTTGACTGCGCTTCCACCCGATGTTCGACAAAAGGTTATGAGGGGTACCTCAGCCATGATGGTCCAAATGAAACAGGTCAAATAAGCAATCGCTGGAGCTGGGAACAAAGGCTTGCGTGGAGGTAAATATGGTCTCAGTTGAATGGTTAGCATCTACTGACGAATGCGGCTTTAGATACGGGTATGATCCCGGGAGTGATACCCCCGGGGTCGACGCGATGATGGGATATGTCCAGGGGCCCATCATTGGAATCTGACGAATCCCGTGGCCGTATCGGGAATGAACATGGACGAACTATGGTAACAGGTCAAAAGAGCGGTGGAAATGCTCATGGTGGTCAACACAAGGCCGGCATGAAGCAAGTGGTATGCGAGCACAATACCAAGTAAAAATGCATACGCCCAACACGCCACAGTGCACGGGAATGAAAACAGAAGCAAGATAGGACGGGGCTTTCTCGGTTGCGAATGGGCACACGAGGCACCTGCATCTTTTCTCTCATTCTTACCCCCCTAAATTACCAATAACACCGTCTTCAGTTCAGGTATGCCAGTTTATTGATCCGTGATCCTGAGACAGCTTAACGCTCATCAGAGATGGCTAAGTGGCACGAACGGTATATGGATCGAAACAGATGTTCGGGAATGGACCAAAGCGACAAGTCTGCACACGTCCGCAACCTGGAAAGGCCCTTGCAGAGTAACACTGATAGCCAGGTCGTAGGTCCGCGTCCTGACAGGTCAAACACGCCAACTGTATGCAACAAGAAGTCGGGAATTGCCACCTGGTATGCGAGGGCGCGATTTCCCAGCCCGAGGACCTGAAGAGGATGTATGGGGCCTCGAAAGTGGTATGTTATCGCCTTGTCCTCCATTATAAGCATAGTGTTTTGATCACAGTACCTGCTCCCCGACAGCATCAGCTCGGCCCAGCATACCATCTTACCGCACCGACACATTACAACATGATCCCGCGAAATGCGAATAAGATACAAGGATAGGAAGACGTAACGCAGCAAGACGTGCATGGTCTGAGAGATACTCGTAGCGACGAACGCAAACGACAGAGCGAGACCCACCGTGCTCTACGAGCGAATAACAGTAATGGCCTAGCGGATGGGGACAGGACTCAGACATACGACGAGCATGCTGATCCAGATACCGGAAGAGTTAATAGCCAGATACGGGATCGACAACGAGTAATTCTTTTCACATCGCTCAGCGTACAATCGGGGCCCGCAGAAATTAGCTATTCGATTCCATGGCGTGAGCAAGCCCGCGAGCACTCTGTACATTTAATCTTTCCTTCCTTACTAGGATTATTCTCCACTAGTTCCACATTCCGCTACATCGATGTAATCAAACGGAGCTTCGTCAAAACCACTGAACTCGTACGATACGCAACTCTTTACATGTATCGAGACTCCTTTCACCATTAACTCATTATAAATACCATACCACGCACCGCATAATCTTCGGTGCTCCTTCAGTTTGTACGATACTTCACATCGCCCCGACTCTTTCTTGTCAGAACGACGAGAAAATGAGAAGAAAGCGAGAGTTTTTGGTTCAAAATAGCGAGCGAGATTTTTTTTCGGCGCTGCGAGAGAGAAGCATAGTTGCGGGTGAGCGGTCCGGGTCATCGGTTCTGGATCCCGATGTCGGCCGACACCTGCCACATTATTATTATTGTACCAAGTCTCCGTTGATGAAATGGGTACTAGACTTGAAATGCGACTCTATTCGCGTTCCAGGTAGAATACATGGTACATTAAAGGAGCGTCTAACCACCAAGCAGAGTCAATTTCGGAGTTGCTAGATAGGTTGTGCAGGCGAGATCTGGTGAGCATCCACAATCGTGCGGATATTATAAGATCTGTCAGTCGAAGAAAATACCTGATTTCCATGACATTGAAAGCCAGACAAGTGGGCCCCAGGATATATTCGGGATTCAAAGTCCGGATATAGAGGTCAAGAATGATAGAGGGTCCATTAATTGGTATGTAAATCCTAGAGGTCTCATACAGGAGCCTAATTTACGTGGCCTCAGAGTGTTCATGGCTTTGCTTTGAGCAATGTGATCCGGCATGGTCATATTCCGTCCAGCGGAAATATATACAAGAACAATAAAGAAGATACAATAAAGAATCAACGGTATTGTATCGTAACATGATGTTGGACGCAGCCTACCTGATACGGGGATCAGGGTATGAGAAAGAAGCTCAGAAGTGAGACGGTGTAGAGACATACACGAAGCCCAATTCCTCTTTATCCCAATACCTCGGAATCACAAGTAATGATGTTCAAAAATCACACTCTTGAGCTGAAAAAAATGGGCAGCCCCTGGTGCTGTCTATACCAGAAGCACTAGAACAACACCGCTAGAACCGGAGGTTGGTAGGTACAGGATTCTAGAGCTTGCGAGGGTGTACTGCTATGATGAGACAGGCCACAGTTGTTGGAAGCCTCGGAGAAGCCAGGCAAATATGTCGATGTACACTGTGAAGATATATCATAGGGGACAGGGCACGCGTCATCCATGGATAACCGGGACGATACCCGGACGCGTACAGCGCACACTGCCTGCATTCCTACGCGTAAGCTTCGAAAATACTCCGCATGCGCTGTTTTACGCCCAAAAAACTGGCCTCCAAATTTTCGGGGTTTTTCTCTCGACGGCCTCACGAGTCACAGAATAACACACTCGGCGGACGTAAGAAACTGTACAAACGGAGGAGCATAGGAGCATACTCGCTACATACTGCGGGAGCAAGTTGATGTACCGATATTATACATTTTCGATACGCTAAAAACGCACGCCCTGGTCAGCTAAGCAACGTATTAACAGCTCTTACGCTTACAGCGACAAATGACAGCGACAAAGACGGACCACACCATGTACAATAGAAGATACGAGTAGTAACATCGGTTCTCTAACCACTGAATGCCACAGGAAAATAGATAAACGAGCACAAGGCTTCGCAAGGAGCGAAGAAGATCGAACTGCTAGATGCTCGCTTCACAGCTATACAGGGCGTAAAATTTCTCGCGCAATTTTTCAAGTCACCGCTGAGTGAGCACGACGATCAACTCCTTCAGAAAGACTAATCAATCTCCACAATCAGTAACACGACAGAGTGCAGAAAGAGCCGCAAGGGATCACAGATGGCAAAAGAGAACATTGATAGTGTTCATGTCGCCAGTACTATGGTGAATCAGTTTACCTATACTGCCACAACGCGCGACACTCCGCCAAGGATAGACACTGAACACAATTGAATATCCGACTGGACGCGGGTCGAGTACTGAGAAACGTACCTCCAATACACCTCAAGACAGAAATGTTATTAGCAGAGCCGAGACATCAACATCTCGCCAAACACACGCCACCCGAATACATGCGTACCAATTTGTATACTTATCAGCCGAACACCACTGTCACAAGACGCGGCACATACGAAATCTAGTGTAATCAGAGCAAACAATGTAAAGAGGTGCTACATACCAACAGGTAATGAAGCCAACGTATACGAAAGAATGTGTCTATTCTTAGTCGTCAAGCAAATCGCGGCCGCCAGATAGGAACGGTCGGGTGAGCAATGATCCCTCGCATGTCAACAACCACTCCTCGATCTTCCGCACAAACCTTCATACAATTGAAAGGCATCTGAGACCACACAGAGCAGTATTCGATAAAAGGTAAATCCCGATCTCACGATAAACGGCTTGAAGATGGGTCATCGAATACAGGAACCACTAGTTTAGGGTGGAAACGATGCCCCGTGAAACTAACCTGCCATTTTTAAACAACAACATTAACTGCCGCAACGAATTGGACCATTGCAAACGCAAAGAAGGCAATCACTCCACGTTTGGAGGAGGTCGCACATGAGCAAAATAAAAAGGCACATTTCGGCCTCACAAAGACGAGCGACAACAGGACTGAAGAGATCGACTTGGGCCTCAATAGGTAAGGTCACTAACTAGGACCGTCGAAGGGGGTAGCCCCATTTGCATCGCCACACAGCCTTCAACACGGCCACCATCAATAACGTGACAACGTGTGGCAATCGCTGAATCGGGGTCCCTCTCCGCCTGTAGACATGCACTTCGCGGAGGAAGTTGCGAATGCAGCATGCAAGCAATATCGACAATGCAATCCAGCACGAAATAGTATGGAACCTCATAATTTGCAGGGGGGAGTCGTGGAAATAGGTGGACGGAACACGAAGAGTAGATCGGGGATGGAGCCCGGCACTGTTAAGTTCCAACGCTGCTGGACGTAGTGCAACTAGCGCACGAATGGAGGGGAATTGCGAAGGACGACTCCGCAATATATCAACGCCTCTGGAACTCGGCAATGCGCTGGACCAGGCTCAGGATACTGAAGGCCCTCGCACCAGACCGGCCAAGCGAGGATTGGGACCATTGGGGGGGGAGAGGGGGGGGGGGGGGGGGGGGGGGTGTGTTTGGGGGGGGTGTTGTTTTTTCCATGCTCTGTCAGAATGAAGACAAAAATCCAATGAGCAAGAGCTTCGCGCTCCTTGACTACACAATCTGCGAATACAACACCCCATCAGCGACGTAAACAGAAAAAGATGATTGAGTTTTCGGAGCTGAACCTCAACATGAAAGAAAAAACTCACCGTCCACCACAAAGTGGCTACGATAAGAAAAAATCTGTGGAGAATCGAACCAGCTCGTCACAAGCAATCCAGCATAGACCGCAGCATAGAGACATGGCAAGAGGGAGTCGCGATCACAAAAGTACAAGTGGCAGCGCAGGACAAACAGGCATGGCTAATATCCGACGACAAGGACCGAAAACGCATTCATCCATACTAGGTCTGTAAGCCGATGTAACTCACGTACCGAATGTCCAAAACGGAAGGGGATCTGTAGTAGAAATAATTACATAATGGCGTGAGCTACTCGAGGATCAACTATCACCACCACGAGAAAGCGCTATACTGCACGCCGCCTGCCACTCAGACTTTACACCTCCCGGTCATGAGTCACGTACTGAATGGATCAAAACCTCGACCCGAACTAACAACCTCGAGCCCACATGGAGACACCATTCATAGTCAGGACAAGCGCACGACATCAGAAACCACCACAACGACCAAGTGCAAAGATCACCCACGAAGATGACAGGTGAATCCTGGCAAGAGCCGTCTGGCGATGAAGAAAACGGTGTTAAAGGGACACGCAACCTTTTGAACAGCTTGTGAGTCAAGAAAAAGTACACAACGACACGCTAAACAACTCCAACAGGCCTTTTCCGGCACAAAGGATCGCATTCGACGATACGAGTGTCTACGACTTAATCAACATCAGGAGAGTTTCCAAGGACACGCACTTCAGAAGAATCGTCGCGTAGACTACACGCGAGCACCCTTGGAAGCGGCCCAGAGGGGGTGTGGGGGGGGGGGGGTGAGGGGGGGGTGGGGGGCGGGGGGGGGGGACGGGGGGGGGGGGGGGGAGGTTTTTTCTCAGCCGACGAAAGACTCCAGGTCAAGTTCAGAGAAAGCAATAGCATGCCAAGGGTCACTCAGCACCGCGGATTCTCCAAGGCTAAAATACTTCCTCAGGGACCTAAAAACGACATATACCATATTGCAGTTACAACGCCATGGCCACAACTCCCTACCATAGCAAAATCGTCGCAGAGGCCAAATTACACGTTCAAACCGTCCCCAGAAAGACCAAGGACGAAGGACGTACGACGCGCAACACTGTCAGTCTTCGAAGAAGCGCCTCGACAGAGTTTCGAAAAACGCCGTGCCTAACACAGGGAGATCTAGATGAAATCCTGCGACGACTCAACCGCAGCCGGGCGTGTGCTTTATTTTTGAAGATAGAACCTTGCAAAAAACGATACGGTATTATTTCGTACAAAGACAGAGCCCGGTACAGGAAGACATTCTCGGGTTTATTCCAGCAATAACCTTTCTTCACACTAGGCAAAATGGCTGTTAGAAATACCCTACAGCACTACATATGAACTTCGCCACCCTAGCTACCACTACGTTTCCCTTTTAAACCCAAAGACCACGTCAATCGACAAACTGCATTTTAACGCAGCCATCGCATCACGCCGACCAAACACACGTAACGAGGATACGACAAGACCGGGCTGGACAATAATGAACGAGCTTTCGGCCGAAGAAGCTTCATTCCCCCTAACCACGAGCTTTCCCGCAAATTCGGAGGTTCGGAGACCCACACTGCTGGATAAATTAACTTGTCTCCCCTAGACACATGGACCCAGACGAAAGCACGCTATCCGAACACTGCTCCGTAAACTTCAATGGGGCACCTCATGCTGTCCGTTCACAAACAGTACACGGATCAGCTTCGAAAGGCTAGAAGATGCACGACTTCCTTCGACGTACATCATGTCACCCGAGGCAGAGATCGCTGTAGTTCAGCACCCTTGTTTCAACCCCTTCACGAACAAAGGCACAAACTTCTACCAAGAAGGAGCGGAAAGTCCCGGAGACGGTGGTGAACACACTTCCGACAGCGAACCAGATAGGTACGTGAACTCTATCCAACAGAACTGCGCGCTTACACAGCGACTTGAAATATGCTAAGGAACTAAAAACAAAAAATAAAATAACAAAAAAAAATAAAAAAAAAAACCCAAAAAAAATAGCAAAAAAAACCCCGAAAGAAAAAAAACCCGGAGGAAGAGAGCATTCCAGGTCCGAGTATGAGTGAAAGAAAACTTCAGCGATACAAGGCCGGCCTCGATCCTTGCACCCACGGGTAAGAAATGCCTGTCAGTCGAAATTCTGATACTGACGGCTATGACAGGGCGGCAAACGGTAACTATAACCTGGAGAAAGCAATAACGGTGTACCTCGCCGAACTATATCACCTCATCGCCGAATGCCACACGAAGAACGTGAACTACAAGAGAATCAGGGATAATCTCATACACGCGCGTGAAACGTTCTCCAAGATAGAAGACAATTTGGTTCAACCGACTGGTCATGCTATTTACCTGATATTCCGTTGCATCGACGATGTCAGGAAGACGAGTGGAAACAAGCCACTAGAGGTACGTCGTATATCCAAGCACACAAGTCCACGAGAACCTAAGGATTCATACAGTACATGCTGGAGCTCACTCTAGTACCGATGAACAGAGCCGTTGTCACGACCTGTACTATTCTTGCCCCGGAGGATGATATACACCGCATCGCGAGGAAGCTGGCTGGACAACCGAACTGGTCAGACGACCTACACATGGACGCGAACGTAGTAATGAGATTCCAGAGCATAGAGGAGTACATACAATCAGACTAGTTCCACGCAAAGGACCCGTAGAGCAAATAGATTGAAATGGAAAACCGGCACCTGGAGACAGTCATAATCAGGGGCTAGCTATAACATAAGCTCGTGAAGGGGAGGCCCGTCCCGAGGGGCCCGCGATAAACTTCCTACCACTCCCCATCCCACAGTCCGCCAGGCTCCCCCACCCCGGCCCCGCGCCATTGTAACCGCACTCGTCCTCTAGGCCGTGCTGGCCAGTATTACACCCGATGCCGCAGGCTTGTCCCCTCCCGAAACCAAACAAGCCCTGGCCCCCGGACTGCCCAGCCTGTAAAGAGACCATCGTATCGCAGCCAAGTTTCGCGTATACCACTTCTGGAAAGTAGACTTGTCCGATTAAGCGATCCGGTGTGGCGGGGGGCTA